>SNQN01002628.1:52815-67489 GCA_008642245.1 Bassia scoparia | reverse complement strand
AGGGAAGAAAGATTAAATTTTGGAGCAAGGACAACAATGGCGAACCTGGCTCTGATACCATGATGACAATGGTGATCAGATTGTAATTGCATCATATGCTCAGTAATTCTCAAGCGTTCATGCCTGTTGCTGCTGCTTTCATTTCAATATTTCATGCTTTACAAAGCAGAATACAGGAGTATTTATATGGCTGCTACTCAGCCTTGATTACCCTAATATTATCAGACCCTAAAAGGTATGCCAGGCCCAACAAACATGCACATGATCCCATGACACAAACAGACAAAATAGTAGATATGCACTAAGGACAAAAGTAATAAGTTGTAATTATCCGATAAAAGCAACAAAGCAAAAAACACAGGGGTTTTCTTTCCTTGCTTCCTTCAACAATGAAAAGTATGGAAAATGATCTCGTTACTTAAAGATTAAAAACGATACTAATAGATTATGAATTCGTCACAGATATTGATTCGAGTAATTGTATCGTACAACCAATAATCATATGACCATTATGGTCACACAATTTGACAAGCATAAAGCAATGAACTTTGGAAATTTGTACTTGGTACATTTTGTTTCACCATCTTTTGCTAATAATATAATCAGGTTTTCTAAATGAAGCGTTGTCTTTTTTAGTTTGTCTACCCAGTTCACCGGAGCTTAGCTCCAACTACATTCGGATTCGACCAGGGTTGCACACTTAGCTTATTATGATGGGTGAGTCTCCCCAAACCCGACATCAAGTTGCTTATCACTTGAGCCAACTCTTGTTGATGAAACATTGTGTTTTATATCATGAGAAAAACACACCTAAGTCCAATTTCATCAAACAATKGCTCCACTCCACCAATGAGAACACAGAATAAACTAACAACTTCAACGTCCAAAAATGTGACCGTTGATAAACCGTCACTCACAATTATTAGCATTATTATTGAAAGTTTGAAACACTATATTTATGACTAGCTTACATTATTTCATTCCATAAATTTTGACAAACCTTTATATTTCTCGTGAATTCTAAGCGCAAGGAGCGTTTTTTAGCCAACCCCTCTTCACATTCCTTTCATCTATTAACATGCCATCATGTATGTTTATTCCTCTATATATAACAACCTCYCTTCCCATCTCTCTATCCATCATATATACTTCACACAAAATATGTCTCGAATCCCGTAGTTGTGACTCTGAGGTCACGAGTTCGATAATTATCATTTTCCTCCTTGGAAAAAGTTAATTGGTTTTCATTTTAGAAAGTTACAAATGGGTCCTAAATTAAGCGACAAGCTAAAAGCTACGCCGCCCAAGCTAGCCCTTTCCTCCCTCCCAAACCACAAGCCACTTGCACCGTCGTCGCCATGGGCCTTGACGCCACCATTGCAGCCCATGGTAGCCATACCATTCGAGTGGGAGGAGGTTCCGGGACGGCCCAGGCCCAATAACATGTCAAGCCCATGTAAGCCCAAGAGTGCCAGGTGTCTAGAACTTCCTCCTAATAGGCTGGTGGTTGAGGCTAAGGTGACCCAAATGCCTCCCTCACCRACCACCGTTTTAGACGGGCCTCGCCCGGTCCGATCATTGTCTCACCGGTTCTGCTTTGTAGGCCCGGCCCAAAGGACTAATCCCAAAATGGGCTTGGATATAAAGGCAAGTAATGGGCTGGACAAGGACGACGAGCGACGACAGATTGGGCCTTGGAAGAGATGGCAGTGGTAATGGCACAAAGTGGAATCACACTCTTAGTAAGAACCAACTCAAGTCATGGCATTGCTGATGATAGCACAAATAGAAATGCAATAGCATATGACATGATACAAAGGTCAAGATAACAAGATTTAGAACGAGATCAAAAGGAAGTTTGTACAAGCTATCACATAACGGTTCGCGTGTGATTGTAAGTTTTAAACTTTTACTTGTATTTTCGATATGTTCTGAACTTCAGATTTGAAGCTTTAAATCACTCCAGTTATCCCTCACTCTCGTCATGTATATATGTTAATCTATTGCTATTTAACTTGTTCTAATTGTTTGTTGCTAATATTAACTAACATTATTATGTTGGTTATTTGTAGGAAAATTAATTGAATGTCAAAACAATGGTGGGTACCGGCGCAACAAGAGAAGAAAGGAGTGAAACGAACACCATGAATAATCCATGATGTATAATAGAGCTTACATATTACAATATACATATGGAGATATACATATGAGATGAATGTACTTTTTTTTTTAAGTGAAAAAAATTGTAATTTTAATTATCTTAAACTTAGCTCAATGAAAAATTGCATGAGTTACATCTTGTTTACACATATTGTTGAACATTTGAAGTTTTTCCTTTCTATCTTTAAAAATCCTGAGTATTAAAGTTAAATTACAAAAAATAAAAAATTTCACAAAACGTTCGCTATCATACCAGAGTTTAGCTTTAGCTGTTACACAAAAACTAATCAAGCTCATCAAAACTTCATAACGTTTTATCAAGATTTCCTGTATTTATAAATTATACCATGGAAAAAATGAGCCTCCTATGTATTTATCATGAGAAAGGAAATAAGGAGAATTTGAATATCTAACTATAAGGTAGAGGTGATCAAAGTGCAGACCGGGCTAGAAAGGAATTTTCAAGTCATGTGTGCGGGTTAAGCCGAGTTTGAATGTGAGACAAAAAAAATCTTGGTCTAAACCGTAAAAAATAGTCAGGTTTACGGATCGCCCAAAAAATAAATAAACGGACCACTTTCTTTTATCCAAATTAAACCCGTCCAAATGATTTAAAATACGGCCCAATTGCGGCACGAAATATTTACCCAAATCCGCACTTTTTTGTTGGGGCCCTCATGATGGACCTCTACTATAAGGATTAAAAAATGAGGTTGATTTGTACCATTACTCCTCTGACCAATACATACCTCTTCCTCATTACAATTATTAATTATTAAAAAACAATTCATACACAGGGATCAAAGTCTTAAATTACTTGTTAGTTGGAATTTATTTCACATTAGTTTTCAAGAACTTCAACACAATTATATCTTCATTATACATAAAAATAATAATCAAGTATTTGCATATTGAAAAGTACTTCTTGAAATAGTCGAAAAAATCTCACGTGACTATTTTTATTATATATAATATATATATGTGAAAACTAATAGAGTAAATCATGCAGTAAATGTATCCTAAATAGTAACTCATTAGTCAATATACTTCGTAGAAAGAAACTGTGCTTTGAGATTAGACTCAAAAACTACCCACAATGAGACCCATTTGATAAGACAGATTGTTTATAATTCCTCAAAATAAGTTTTTTATTGTATAAAAGTATAATTTTAACTAATCTTATAGATATAGATATAAATATAGATAATTGTCTATATATTAGTTAAAATACAAGTTCACCATCCTCAAAAGTTCATACGTCATAAATCAAGATAAGATGAACTGAACATACCAATAGTTAAGGATGGTAATTGGGTGTGGGTTTTGTTTTTTCTTTCAATTAAGAAAAAACTCATCCTTTTAATTTAGAAACCAATTAATCACACGGCACAAAACCTTCATCAGGTAAACGTTTCTAAGAAAACATGAGATAAAGTTAAAACCTTTCAATTAATTAAAGATGACAACATGCCATTAAAACTAAATTAAACTACACACAATAATAATCCCATCTTTTAAAGAAGTTCATTAGTTAAACTATTAACGGGGCACAAGATGTGGCTAATTAGCTAACTTAGTACTAATTAAAGCTAATTTCGTATTTGAACAAATGTACGTACCCTAGCTAGAAGAATCATCCTAGACTAAGGTTCTTAGCTTTACATACATCAAATTGGTCACCAATATATTATGGGAGTTCACCCATGGTTAAAGCCATGGCCCTTCTCTTCTTGTAGTTCTTTTGAAGCAAGCTTGCCGAGCTTCTTCGTTCTCGTCGAGGTCTAAACCCGGAGCGAAGAGCAAGCTCCTCTTGTAACCTCCAATTGTTCCACCACGTCCATTTGCCAGCTCCTACATTATACTATTGCAATTAAATACATACACGCGATGTTAGATTTTAATTAATCCAAAATATTATCCTAAACCTAAATCGGAGTATTAAACATGCAAGTAATGAGCTTTTTGTAGAAGATTCATCTTCAATTTTTGCCTAGAAAATGATTGAGCAACTTTTGGGAGTATATTCATTTGCAAAGCGTATAATTTACTCATGGAAACATAGCAAAATTGAAATTTATATTTACAACATAAAATTTTAATGACATAAAATAATATGTTTATTATTTTTTTTTAATAACTTCATTTACCAATATTACAAAAAATTAATAAAAAATACATTTAATTTACTTTTTTTTATTTTACGAATTTTCACAACAATAATTTAATTACAATTGACATTTACAAGAAGATAATTAGAGAGATTTACATTTATTTTTTGAGAGATGATGGATGATACACTAAGTGTAAATGGCCCCAACTACACAAAGTGTATTACCGAATTGAGGAAGAAAACCAAATTGGGTATATTCCCATAATTCCCAGTCATTTTTTAGGTGCTATTTTTTGTTTTATGTTTTATATCTAAGAGGGTAACTTTTCATCCAAGTTCGTTATTACGATGCAATTGTGTATTACACATATAATTTACTTAACTTAGCTCAACTACATCTGATTAACAACTCAACACGTTTGCATATTCATCAATGACTCATTTCACCGTGCACATTTTAAAATCATTTTCACACTCTTCAAGAATTAGACATGCACGTTAAAATGAATATAGGGGTAAAATAAGGATAATAAACAGACAAATAAAATTTGTAATGAGAAAATTAAATGAACCAACAYAATTCATTAACTAATAAACTTACAACATCCGTTACAAATATATCAATATTATTGTCACAGAGTTTACTGTTGTACGTGCTCATATAGTTTTCCTTTAATTATCTCTCCCTAGAATATGTAACCGATTAATCTTATCTCGCTAAAGCTAACAAACACCTCTGAAATGTGTAAATAATGTAAACGAATTAAAATTAAATTAAATCGGCTAGATAAAAAAATGAAGTAAATTTAATAATAAAATGCACGTACATATAGATATACCTTAACATTGCTAATGAGAGCCTCCAAGCTCTTGATCTTCCGATGAGGCCACCTCTTGATCTTCAACTCTCTACACTTCTTCTTCAACACAGTAAGCCCTACCTTCAACTCCCTAGCTGCCTTCGAAATCGGCATGTCGAAATATCTCCTAATTTCTTCGTAGGTTATCGTTTCGATCTTGGGCACCTTGTTACACTCATTATTATTGTTTCCCTTGATCATCCGAAACCCTAATTCATYGTTCTCAATATTGTTATTACCAAATTCATTGGYATAAAAAATTTCTTCGAATTTCGGTTTCTTGCTTAGTCCTTCCGCAACGATGGCGCTTAAGGACTGATCATCATTATTGGAGTAACAAGAACAAGTAGTGTTKGTAAGAATTGAGTGATCATTGTTATTGTCAAAGGAAATTGGATTAGGGTTTTCATTATTGATGATTGATAATGGAGGAAGTTGTGATAATGGTTGCCATTCATMTTGATGATCATCACTTAAAGGAGGAAATTCATTCCATAAGTGAAAATCAGCTTCTAAATTTTCCAAATTTTGTGTTAATTGATTGGATGAAAATGAAGTAGTAGGGTATTGAATTTTTGGTATCTCAAATTCAAATTCCCAATTTGATGGTAAAAATAATGGACCTTCATCAAATGATCTGCAAAATATAAAATTGAAAAGAAAAAAAGAAGTGTACTGTTATCATAACAAAAATTTATAAAAAAAATGTAAAGGTAATTATTCAAAAAATTGCATTTTATTAATTAACTCTATAATACAATTGTCTGTTTAGTGCATGGGAGAATAGAAGGGAATTGTTAAGATTAAAATCATACATTTTAAAAATGAAAACGGATAATATATATAAAAACATACTCGTACAAATGCAATTAATTACATGATAAATTTGTACGAGTTTAAAAAATATTTTATGGTAATCAGTGAACAGGTAAATAAATCAAATTGCTTATCAAAATTTTAAAAAAAATCATTATTCATTAGTTATAAAAAATAGTGGGCATCCCAGTCGCATAGCTACAATAACAAAGTAAACAGTAGTAAATTATTTTGTAATGCGCACACTCTTACAAGAAATCAAAACGTAAAATTTCCATTTAGGACAAGGTATAAAAAAGGGGTTATAAGATCAAATTCTACAAAAAATGAAAAACGGATTAACAAATTAACCTTACCTATATTAACCTAATAATTACAGATCGTTATTAGATGATAAATTGAGTAAGAGTAAAAATATTGTATATAAGACAACAACAAGCAACAAACAAAATAATTAAAAATTTGGTTATCTATGATAAATTACACGCTTGAAAAACCAATAATGATCTCTCTGGAGAATGTAAAATCATGAAGATCAAATTGCTTGCTGCAGCTCCATCCTTTGGAAAGATAGCAGTTTCCATGAATGATTGGAGAGAGAGAGAACGAAAAGAGGATTGTATTTGAGAGGAAAAAAATGGTGAGCACAAAAAATTATTCTTCAGTAACCAAACCAATATTTATATAAAAAAAGATGATACTAATAATTTATTAGCTCAAGGAGTTTCGCCTTTAATCTGTATTACTTTTAATCTTGTGTCGAGAGGAATCTAGTAAAATTGGACCACAATGTTTTGGGAGAGCAATTAACACAATCAAACTAGAAAAGGGGAGGGCTGCGCATTAATATGTGGAATGAAGATTATAATTATTGATTAAATTGGGAATTATCATTTTGTGTAATCATCTTGTGCATTTTACTTGATCGTAAACTCAATTATGCCAGTACATAACTAAATATACATGCATGATGCATGCATGTAAGACATCTTTTATTTGATGCATTATTAAATCTCTATTTGGTATGCGAAAGGCTTCACCATACAACTGTTGAATATGTGGCTTCTCAATACAATTTGATTGGTCGAATTTTTCATTCGCTTAAAAAATGGTTCAAATACATTCGTATAATTTCATTTCTCTCGCACAAACCTCTTCGCTGTCGTTTACGGAGATGCGTACTATTTTTCTATGTGTATTCAAGCCTTTCATCACATTGATATAAGCAGTTAAATACGAAGTTTTAGCCCTTTTAATCATGAATGTACCTTTGTCATACAGCAATTGTAATTATGTAATACAAGAAAGAAGGTTCAGCCATTCTAAGAGGTGTTATGTAACAATGTGAACCCCCGTAACGGTCCCGTATTGTAACGTGACTTGTCAATATTAAATCGGCAATACAAGAGTACGACGCTACCAAAACTATTAGTTAATTAAAATTTCATTCCCTCAATCACTTCCAATTCCGACCCAAATTTAGAGTAATTTGTGTTCGATTTTCTATGTTATCAGCTATCGTAGCATGTATTGCATTGATCTTTAAAACGTACACATATCAAATTACTGTAGAAAATGGATTTGGCCTTTGCATAAAATTGTTGCATGTTGCACTGTTTTTGAAAAGATTGTTTTTGACCGCCATTTATAGATACTAGATAATACCCGAGCAAATGCTCGACTTTTAAATAAAAATACGAAATCCCATAAATAAAATCAAAACTTACTTTTTAAAAAGTGCACGTATATAAAATCTAGTTGTTACGCCAAGCCACAAGCGCAGTATCAACTCCCTTCATTAAGTGTACACTAGTACATTAATTTTTTGTTAAAAAAAAAATTTATCTAATGAGATGATTCGATATTTTAATGATGGTAATCAAAAATTATATTAGGGAGAACTGAGTAATTTTGTTAACACTAATAATGCGTCCATAATAATATCTGGATTGCTAAACGAAGTCCACTTTTACTGGAATCAAAGTCCACATCATGTGAACTTGCCGAAAAGCGTCCTTCCACCTACTCCACCCCTAATGTCTTACGTCTGGCGCCTTAAATCTATTGTATGCCGTACTCCCCTTCGTATAACTTTACGGTACTCCCACATACCAACAGCGAACCATCCGAATCAATACACACAACCCGCAACGCCTGGCCTAGGCGTCGGGCCCTTGGCAGCCACTGGGCCTGGGTGTTCATGGCGCAGTGACTATCGGCAGTGGCTGGTGCCTCGACGCCTGGGTAGGCCAGACGTTTGGGCTTGTTTTAATAATTTGTTTTTTTTTGGACGTTGATAAGCGCTTGGCACGCTTGACCATAGGCGACGCGGCATCTGAGTCGCCTAGCACTACGGACGTCAACTACCATGGCCCGCGTCGTCATGTGTACAAGCGCCAAGGGCCTTAAAAAATGCGAATTTTTATCTTTAAATTTGATGTTTGGCCTGTGGTTGACGTGAGGGGTGTTGTAGGCGTGGGGCTCAGGGCGTGGTGGGATCGATTGGTCAGGCGTACGTAGGGGTCATAGGACCGATTCGTTAGCAAGGTGGCTTCGGGTCTGTGCGTAATAGGTTTGGGCAAGGGTAATATAGGAAGTTTACACGAAAGGTGGACTTTGATTCTAGTAAAAGTGGACTTCGAATAGTAATCCCCTAATAATATAGTTTGGAGTAGCAGAATTGAGCTTTGAGTACAGTTACAAACTTACAATGAGGATGAGATGGGAAGTGATTTTGTTATTATATTTATTATTAGGACGACATACAATTAATTGCATGTTTAAAAAGTAGTAACTCTAAATTGAATTCCCTTAAATTATAGATTAAGGTTATATAAAACCGATAAAGGTAAGCATTACATATTTTCATATACACCACAAAACAAAATTATTGGATTTAACGTTGTAATGTAATCATGAGCTTTATGTTTTCTTATGTTTTTGGTTCATAGGTTAATCATGATGAGTTTTTCCCTAGGTATGAGTTTTCACTCTACTGTATTACTCCGTAATTATCATTTCCTTTTCCACTGAAAAATGTTAACGCAAAAGTTAATGAGCGTCCCCATGACGTTAGATAAGAGAACTAAAAGTGAAATATTGAATGAATATAAACATTAATTAGTATACCGAAAGATACGTGATTTTGGCATACATTCCAAAATTTATATCATTTTATGAAATGTATTTCGTTTTTATTTAACGTTTCGGGGCACCTGTTAGTATATCAAAATGATAAATATAGCCCTAAAAGTTGTATATAAGAAACTGTATAAGAAAATATTTGACATAGTTAAAAATATTTACATTGATCGGCGACGCTTGATTTTATCATCAACTTCCAATTTTATTATTCCACTTTTAATAACATATTGGAAAATTTTATATGTTGGCTTTGAGTTTTTACCTTTTGCATAGGGACCTTCTCCGTATTCCATATTTGACATTAATTAAACATTAATTTAGCTATCACCATATGTAAKAAGTGAGACTTCGTGGCTACCATATAAAATTTCCTTAATGTATTCAATAATGTTTAAGCATAAATTTAAGGGTTACGTATAACATAATATACGAACCATGATTAGCTAACCATAATGATTGGAAACCCTCCTCATATTAGTTTTTCATTGGACTATAATACATTGAAACTTTTAAGTATTGTTAAAGTTGAATCGTGATTGGTTAAAAATACATCAAAATAATTTTCAATGTAACATTATCACTCTGGCTAATTAATTGTACTTAAATATTATAATATTACATATGTGTCTATACACTTAGTATATGTGTACCCTACATACACTAGCCAATAGGTCGAAATGGAGAAATTAGGGAGAATGTGGACTATTAGAAGGGACCATTAGTGGGTTAGATTTATGGGGGACCAATATGAGAGGAGTATTAGGTGAGTGTATGTGGGGGCCTACATACACAAAGTGTATGTGTAGCCTTACCCACAACGCTTAGGGTAACCAAAACATTTTCCTTAAGTATTTTACTTATAATTCTTTCTCATTTATTGTACAGAATACATGTACTATTATTATTTTATTCTATTGTGATTTCATTAGGGTTGTCAACCTTTAGAGTATTATTACTCAGTGGCGCAGGACCAGGGGGGTGGGTAAGGGGGTCTAATAGCCCCCCCAATTCCAAAAAAAAAAAAAAAAAAACACGTATTTAGCAAAATTAGCGACTGGTTGTTTAGCAACCGCTTAATAATCGATCGCTAAAATACTCAAAATCGGTCGCTAAAAATAATGAAATCGGTTGCTATATAACTTCAAAATCGTCGCTAAATTTAAAAGTCGGTTCGCTAAAAATTTTAAAAAGTCGATCGCTTAAAAAAGAGATTTTGTCCCGAATGTCCCGTATTTGAACTTTGCCCCCCAGATATGGTAATTCCTGCCGGCGTCCGCCTCTGATTATATTATTGGCTTAGAATTTTTAATATTTTAATGTAATTAAAAGTAACTTTTATTTAATTATCTCTTTAAAACGGTCGGCTTTTGTACAACTTTGAACTTTATGTAGCGGCTTAAATGTCTTGAGACTTTCAATTTATGCTCGTTTCTTTAAGGGCTTCGTGTATTCAATAATTCCCTACAGAGATGATTAAGGGTGTGTTAATTCTGTTCAACCTTATTTTTTAAGTACTACTTATTGGAATAGATAGAAGTTCAGAATAACATTACAAAGTATAATCATTAACTTTTTCCTGCTCAAAAATAAGTTCAAATAATTCAGATAAAATCAGCATAAGTTCAGATAAGTACAAATAAGGGATTGTAAAAAGAACCTAACACATAGCAAATTTAAGATTATTAGTTGAAACGAAAATCAAGTAATGGACATTATTTTTATTTTCATTCGGCATGCATGACTTTCTAAATTCTAATATTGTGATTGAGTAATGTTTTCATGATCTTTTGTAGGCTTATTTGAATTTATTTTGTGAGATGTAACAGTGATAAACTTGTTCCTCTTCAACTCGAACTTGATCTTATTCAATAAGTATACGAAAATATAAAAGTTTGACAAATAAACCATAGTAACTTATAAGTAGAAAAAACGGAGGGTTACTCAACAAAGAAAGACAACAATGTTAACCAAGACCAATGGAGTTGTAATCTACAAAAATAAAAGAGTTAATAGAGTGTTCTTCTCCTCTATAGTTTTCAGTTCACAAGGATTCACCATCATCCGTTTTCAATTACAATCCACAATTCTAATAATCCATCCACATCTACGAGTGAGTCGAATTGCAATAAATGTGTTTGTGTATAGTAAATTAATTAATTAATAGCATGCATAAGAGATCCCTAATATAGTGTAGAAAATACAAAATTTAATTATCACCCAAAATTACAAACAATAACTTTACCAAAATACAAAAGACCATTCTCGTAATAGCTATGTAGCTAAATTTTGAAGGAATATTATTTTTTTTATACAAATTCCCATTTACCTTTATATTTATAAAAAACATAAAAATTGATACTCGCGTAGATCTTTTTTTTATTTTTTATTGACAATGAAGAAAAGATGATTATAGGCAAACTCAACATTGTAATTCAAACACGCAAATAAAGACATTTAATAATCTTAAACATGCCCAAGAAGTCCGTAGAAAGGTGAGGTCGTTGAATTACTAGACGCAAGATTATCTTTCTTTGCTGCATCTAAGATAGCGTAAGTTCCTGTGCAAAGTGTCTTAGAAAGTGTGGGATGACTTTGTGAAAATGATGAATAAATCGAAATGTAATTCTATTTCAACTAGAATTTCAAGACCCTCAGGTGAAGCTTTAAAACAATAAAAATTGATATCTCCGTAGTCAATAACAAAATACACATGTATGCCTTGTATTGACTTTTTGGTGAAATTAGAGTAATTCCAGTATCAAATATACAATTAATATTTTTTTTTTTTTGACAAAGACAATACAATTTACTTAATTAGATTGACAGCTTTATTCCGGTACTATGGTGTAGGAATTATCTGGGATGTTAATACTCTCTTTTTGAAAGAGATTTTACGTAATAACAACATAATTGAGCAGTATTCAAAGTTAAGAGGCCCCGTTGTGACTTAGTTGAATATGTACTCGCTTTGTTCACTCTTTGTATATAAAATTTAATATATTACTTTGTAATAAAAGAGACTTAATAATATCAATAGACTTATTTGATAATGTTAATATTTAAGGTTTTGTACATTGCAACTTACACTTTTCATATTTAGAATCAGACTCATCCATTAAGATTATTTCGTGAGGGACGCAAGAAGAAAGTTTATTTTATATTATTATTTTGTTACCCGGTACAGGCATAGATGAATGAAACCTAACATAGACATATCTCGGAAGGTGAAAAATAAAACACTCGACATAAATTCGTTGGGGTGGGTTCGATCCTTTGTTGTAGTGTAAAATGGGATTTCTCGAACATGTGACAAATCATAAGTGTGATTTAAAACCATCTTACATAGCGTCTATACACTCATACTCATAGCCACGAATAAATTAGACTTTTCTTCGGTGTAAAGTACATAATAAAGTAGCATATGGCATTTCAGAATCATTTGTTTGTCTTGTTTATATTTTTGATTTGAAACTATGAATAAAAGCAACAGATGTAGGCCTTAGAATCGTTAGAATCAGCACACATAATCTCGAGAATTACAAACCTCAACTACAACTCAACAATCGATAATAAGGGTTAATAATTCTAAAAAAGAAGTCAATTAGTCAAAAAAGTGTGAATGATGAATTTTGCTGTTTAATTCATCATATTTGTCCCTACAGATGTCTTGTACATAGCAACATACAATGTAACAAGCCCAATCATAATGAATACTTGATTTAGATTTCGTTAATTAGATTTGGTTTGCCACAACATATTAATCAACATACACACACTTATCATATAACACCGTATATTTTTTTTTTCAACAATTATACATTCAACCAATAAGTTTCTTTCGAGTAATGAACGGAAGTACGATTTGCTGGTTTGAAAAAATTCTAGTGGGATTGAATTATGAACGTCATTGAGGCCTAGAAGCATCAAACAGCCGTGAGAGTTGAGAACAATTTTTCAGTTATTTCAGTTCAGTAACTTCAGTTTTTAGTTTTATATTAACAGTTAAAGTTTCAGTTTTTCAAACATTTAATTTCAGTTTGCAAGATTGTTCGGTTCAGTGCACAGTTCAGTTCAGGGTTTTAATATTAACATTAACTTTTAGTTTTAGTTTGACTCAGTTAAGTTAAATTTCAATTACAGTTCATTTTCAGTTCAATTAATTCAGTTACATGTGCAGTTATTTCGGTTCAATAATCAGCTTCATAACCAAATTAACAGCCCTAGTCATGGTGTGTCTAATAAACATAATCGGTTCAACCCACTAGTGAACGAYCAAGATGGGTTCGGGGAAGCCTAACTAGACACATACCGTCCTAACATGAACAATGTGTAACGAACTCCAGTTAAATTAGCATTCAATAATGTTAAATTTGATGATATATTATTTTCTAAAAATATGTTCGAGCTACGGAATCGGGTAAAGATGATTGCTTAATTAGGGTGGAGTGAAATGTCGAATTACAAGGCTAAGTGGGTTCATGAATTGGGTGGGATGGGGTTGGGTTGTGCACTTGCATTGTAGGTTTCTTAATTGAGTTGGAGTCTTGGAGACTATAGTTTGAAGTAGGTTTTTTTAGGTCATTTTTCTTTTCTTTTTTTTAAAAAAAAAACCCATGAGTCACAATGCTTAAACCCAAGATGAGATAGGTTTAAAGCAAGTCAAGGATGAGTTTAACTTGGTTGGTCCACCAATCCCGTGGGATTATGTCATGGTCATCCCAAGTTGTGGGATTGATTGATGATTAATTGAATAGAAGAGTTTGTTCTTTTCAATTTCTTTTCAATAATTGTTGAATATGATAAGTTCAGATAAGTACTAATAAGTATAGTAATTATTTTTTCTTCTCACAGAATAAGTTTAAATAAGTATTAATAAGTTTAAATAAATACAAGTAAGTTGAAAAGAACATACCGAAGAGGTTCAATGTTAATGAACATATATCTATTTTCACGTTTAATAGCATGTCCAATAACAGGACTCTTTGGAGTAAGTTTGACCAGAGGTAATTGGTGAGTTTAGTTGTGATCTTTAGAAGGAATGAGGTGAAAAAAAGCCACTTATGTGGATAAAATTGGTGTAAAATAGATGAATTATAACGATGAGTTAAGCTAAACTTACATGAGAATTAAGGTGATAAAATGATAGATCATTACATTTTTTCGTGCTACAGACAACCCATTACATTTATAGTGGGCTTGTGCAAATTATGACTCTCATGTAGTACCTTTTTGACAATCACGAAGTAGCTCATACTAGTATAGGATTCAAATTTAATTGCGTTGACAACCGACTTATGCCTATTATGAATTTACTAGGCAGACGATTAATTTAGATTGTACTCGACTAGCCATGTGCAGTTCAAATAGAACCATCCCATGATCCCAATTGATGGAACTCATGGAAGGACATTTAAAAACCATTGAATTGAATAATACAACACCAAAGTTGTAGGTTATGGATGACCTACTAGCAACTACAACAAAATTGAAAGCATTGCACAATCGTACAAGGAAGAATCAATGGACCCACCCAAACCCATAATCACCAATTCACCATTGATTGGATTTCATTTCATTTCATGCT
>SNQN01002628.1:35436-51390 GCA_008642245.1 Bassia scoparia | reverse complement strand
TACAAGTTAAATTATAATGGGTTCTTTTTGAACTTAAAGACTAGGTTAAGATGCAAAAAGGTGTTTTCAAGGGACAATCTTTTTCCCTCTTTACTTTATCTTTCTTTTTAAAGGTGGAAGGGTCTTCTCAAATCATGCAGTTTGGGCAATTGATTGAACATATAGTGGTGGTTGTTGCAGGATAAAGAATTTCTGAAGTTCATTGTTCTCCCTTATGGAGACTCTGACTTCTGCCGCRGCRTTGCCTATACATCATTCGACGCCTAACTACGATGAAGCGTCTATGCATCAAAGTTTGCTCTTTGCAGACAGCCTTAAGGTATTGCCTTCAAGTCAYGGCTCTTGCATATTACTTGTTCCTTTGAATATTGTTTTGTGGCCTATGAATATTTTGTTTTTGAAGGCATGGACCAAATTTGCTGTGTTAAGCCAGCTGTTTTTAYTGAGATGTAATTGAATATGTCAGGTCCAWTTGGATGATAACCTAATTCAATATTGTTGGTATTTAGGATTTGAAGAATTTGCGAACTCAACTGTATTCAGCTGCAGAGTATTTYGAGTTATCTTACACCAACGATGATCAAAAGCAATTGTAAGGTCCTAGGCTTTTGAAAATTTGAAATCGAGCGATTTCCTCATTTATGTGTTTGTTGCTTATATCTGCTATTATGTGGCCAACCATGCAGAGTTATCGACACATTGAAGGATTATGCAATCAAAGCTTTGGTGAACACAGTGGACCATCTAGGGTCTGTGACTTATAAGGTGAATGATATTTTGGAGGAACAAGTTGAAGAAGTCTCGGAGACTGAGTTTCATGTCTCATGCATTGAGCAGGTAGCTTATTTTCACTTTATACTATATGCTATTATATATATTTTTTTTTTTCATTTTAGACTATTATCATTTGTCAAGGGCTCAATGCTTTTAATGTTTCCTTTAAAAATGAGAAGGCTTTTGATGCTTAGGAAATCCAAGATACAGAGCATGTAATAAAGAAACATATGTTGACATGTTTATATAGAGCTGTATTTGTTTATTTTCACATGCATGTTGATTTGAATTGATCGTTTTGAGATGAACCACCACCTACCTGCGTTGCTCCTTTCAATTGTTCCGAGTTAGTTTTATGTGTGTTTATTAGGAGTAGGCCACCTGTTTTGTGTTGTAGTTCTCCTGAAAGAACACTTGCATTTGAGCAACATATAAAAATCTTTGTTCTATGGATGCCTATTATAAACACRGAATAATAGATAGCTAACTTACGATGCAAGTATAAAATTATATTTTATAGAGAGTGAGGGATAGCTCAAGTGGTTAAAGCTTCCCTCCCGGTTTCAGGACATCCTGAGATCGATTCTCATCTCCACCCTCGTGACTCTTAACACCAATAATAAATAAATATATACTGTATTTTATATGTTTTTCAAGAGAACAACCTCTCTGTGTTTGTTTAGGTAACTCAAATATACCTGATGTCTGACTGTTTAAATTTTCATGGTGTATTATCTTTTAGAGATTACGCACGTGCCAAGAGTATATTGACCGAGAGGGCATGGCCCAGCAATCGTCAGTCATAGATGCCCCGAAATTCCATAAACGATACGTCTTGCCAGGCAAGAATCAATTTCTTCATTTGATAATCATTGAAACATAGTTATCCAGTTATCCTAATGTTAATGCTGGTTTGCTAATTTTATTACAGCTGGTCAAACCATGAATAGCAGCAATCTTGCAAATTTGAAGTACAAGAATTGTGGATTAGATGAAGATGACTGGTTTCAATTTCGTAGTGGTAGGCTTCACTCTTGTTAATCATGCCTTTTTGCTTGAAATTTTGGTTAATAATTTTATTGYTCMTAAATTGTAWCACATTTCAGCTATTAGAGCCACAATCAAAGATACGCCATCCACAGTYAGAGACACTCCTTCTTCAATTAGAGACACTCCATCGTCAATTAGAGAAACGCCATCCTCAATTAGAGAAACTTCATCCTCTATCAGGTGAAACTTGTGCWTACTTGATAAAGTGAATAGGTTTGTATGAGACTTKTCTCTTTATTGTTTTGCATCATTTGACTGATATTGTGTGACTGATATGGTAAKCAGAAGAGGACGCTCTACTTCACCCGCTCCTCGACCTTCCCGGCTACCTGGGTCATTCTCCTTTGCCGGCTCCAATCCGAAAAAAGARCAAGGTTTGTTTACCAGGGATTTAGGTTTTCTTTCCTATTTTTAGAATGGGGGACATARATTTTTRCTTTTTCCAATTTTATCTTTCTCACTACCTTTCTTTTAATCAGACAAAAGATCGGTTTCACCGCATCGGTTTCCTCTTTTGCGGTCTGGGTCACTTGCTTCAAGATCAACMACACCAAAAACTAGTAGGCCAACAACYCCAAATTCTGCTCTTGAAAGGAATAAGGTAAGCATGCGAAATGCATATGATTTTGTWGAATACTTATCAATCTATCTAAATTTCACTTTAATTTCAACTGTTGGTTGTTATCTAAAAAACCGAAATTATTTGTGCCATTTTGTTATGAGCAGTATCTACACGAGTCATGGAAATCAGTGTCCATGCGAGTTCATGATGAAAAGGAGAAGCCCAAGGAAATTGAACGTCACCCAAGCAAAAGCAAGCGTCTGCTCAAGGCTTTGCTGAGCAGGCGGAAGTCAAAGAAAGATGAGACATTATTCACTTATTTGGATGAATACTGAAGATGTTTATACAAGGTTCCTTGAAAATGATTGGAGTTTCACCCTGAAAGAGGTTTCAGAAGTCTCGATTGGATGTGGGGATTACTTCGACACTTCGTATTCGTATATACACCAGAAAGTAATTGTAATTGGTTTCACATAAGTTATCAGTGTCTTATAGTCATTGTTCAGCAGTTATGTACGTATTACATACTAGTATATCAAAAGCTCGTGTATTATTGAATGTCGTTGGTATCAATACAAAGGTCCCTTGCCCTCTCGATCATAATGTAAAAGCTCCCAGTGAAGCTTAATTCGACGAAATATTTCATGGTGACGGAAGATGGTGAACTTCTAGTTCAATCTTGGAGACGAGTGAGTTCCTAGTGATAAGTAGCTTCAGAGCATAATCAAAAACAGAAGAGGAGGGCACTTAATACAAGTATGTATCACAGTGAAAATTTGGGCATACGCTTCTCGTCGAATCAGAGTTAAAGCCTCCATTTTCTTGGAACTAAAAACATGAGCAACACATACCTTCTTTATTTCTCTAAGATAATCAATAACTCAGTTAAAATATGAGCGACCACATTAGCATTCCTCTTAATATGACTCCAAGTTAAAACAGAAAATAAATGACTATAACTAAGGATATCCTCCGCAATCAAGCCACATGAAGATAAAAAAAAAAGCTTCAAGCTGCTGTAGCATATGCGCACAACCCTCAAGCAATCACCTTCAACAACCGAATCAAACCCCATACTCAAGGCCACTTTGACACCAAATAAAAAAGCTTTCGCCTCGGCAACTTCTACTTCTCACGTAGCCTTAACTTGCTGAACTGCAGCACCCACAACATCCTCCTCCTCACCCCTAATATTTACCACACCCAAACCCATAACTCATAGCTACGTCATCTAAGTATCTAACCTCGTTTATAGGATAATCATTTGAATAAACATTAAGATTTTTTGCCAACAACTATTCACATTTGGGATTTTTTTTAAAACCACATTTTATTTTATTAAAAAAAAACTACCCATTTTTTCCAAAACCATTAAAAAAACCTACCCACCCATGTATTCAGTTCACCGGAAAACATCCTCCGGTCTATGGGCCCCACTTGCCCTTTCTATTCCCTCCAAAAACCCATCCTACCTTATGCATTTACCTAAATACCCCTTAATTACTTCCACCCACCTCTCTTTATTTCACTACCTCCATACATCAAATCATCATCAAACCTTCGTCTCTCTCTTCACTGATCTCTCAGTAACTCTCTGCCTCATCTCACTCGTTTTCTTCCTCTCTCCTCCGTCTCGCTCGTTCTCTCTCATCTGTAACTTTTTTTTCTTTGTTTTACTGCAGCTGGTGTTCACGCGTTGAGATGTCGAAGGTTGGGGAAAAGGGCAAAAGTGTTGCTTCGAATTCCAACTTTTCCATAGTTGGTAACATGTAAGTACAACAATTTTGCTCTTTTTTTGGTAATTTTGTACAATCGTAGCCTATTAATTATGTTAGATACGTACTTGGATTTGCTGTCATTTGCTTTTACTTCCATAATTTAGGGTTTTTTTTACTCGTTTTTGTTGTTGTTGCTTTTCTTTGAGTTTGAACTTTGAAATTTGTGATCGTCTTTCTATCTTTCTTGTGATCTTGATGCTATTGATGTTTGATGTAGAGTTTTAAAATTTTGAATTTCCAATTTCTGTTTAGGTTTCAATTTTGCCCTTAGATTGATGTAAACTTCTGGATTGGGGGTAAATTTGAACTCGTTGAGGATAATGTGGTTTATGTTAGGGGTGTTGTAGATTTGAAGGTTGGTTTGAAAGTTRGTTCAATGTGTATTGGTAGTTTGTGTGAAGAGGTTGTTAAATTATGCCAGAGGTGTTCTAAGTGTAGGCAACCAAGGCACAACAAGAAAAAGTGTACTAATGGTCCAGATCAAGAACCAAAAAGCAAAGGAGGAAGACCCCTTACTGACAATGCTTGGACTAAGCACCAAAACAAGAAAAAGCACCTAAAGAATGTTGCTGCACAGGTACTTGGATCACTTTCTACTAATTTGTTTTGGCTTTGAGTGGTACTTATAGTGTTCTGATTTTGCAGGCTGCTATGAAACATTTGGGAGGATCAAGCAGCCAGTTCAATGCAGAAGATGCACCCATCCCTACTCAACCAACTCAGCCTAGCCAAACATCAAACAGAGGTCAGGATAAGGGCAAGTCCAAGAAGAAGTCAACCACTGCTAAGACCAATTCCAGCAGCAAGTCAACCTCTGCTCCATCCTCTTCTCAAGTTGGAAGTTTCACAGCAGCTGCAACAAGGCCTAAGATTCAAGTGAAGCCAAAGAAAAAGAAGATCACATATATAACTAACAACTAGTGCACTTTTTAGTATTCAGCCTTATTAGTACTCGGGCATAACCACTTTGTACGTAATGTAATGTTATTGGTAATTAGGCCACTGAACAACTACTAATTAGTATGCTGACAATATATGTTGCAAGCTTAGTGTTATTTGTAGCATATGCAACTTTTGTGCTTCAATGAAAGCACTACTTTAATCAATGGAAATAGGTGGAATGTATACCACCACATTTTGGTAAATTTGTGCAAAGTTGAGTAGATGAGAAATCAAAAGATTCATTTCATTGCAAACTTAAATTACAGATGTACACAATACATGTGTTTGAAAATTGTACTGCAACATCCTAACACAACCACTAAGAGAATTCAAGAGACTAAAATTGAATTAAGTCAACATTACAAGACCCATACAGAACAAAGCCACAACAACAACAACACACAAAGTCATCTTTCAACCATCACTCCCACCATTGTCAATCTTGTTAAATTTCATAGCAAGCTTCCGATTCTCCTTCTCACATTTCACCCTCTCATCCTCCAAGGCATGAACTTTCACCAGCAAATCATCAATCCCCCTTCGCATGGAGTCCTTTTCCAGCATAAGTTGGTTTATAATCAACTTCTACCAATCAACTTGAGGATTATCAATCCATATCCACAGCTGACACCCCTTAATTTCACCCTCACGAGCATGCCTGTTGTAGAATTTGCAATGGGCATATCGTCTTCCAGGGTTTCTTGAGGTCCATGAAGTCTTCAATGCAACAGGAATAACACCACATTTGCAGAAAGTTGGGACTTCAATTGCTGATTGGTAAGAGGAATTCCTTGGGCAATTTTGTTGAAAATTATTGCATGAAAAAACCCTAAATTGGGAATTTAAAGGAACCCTAATATACAATGGAACAATTGGGGAAATTTTATTTGAAATTAACCTAATTGACAGAAGGAAATTTTAGTGAATGATTTTGGGGGGAAAATTGTGAAAAGAGGAAGAAAAGATTTTGAAAAAAAAGAGGAGAGATGAAGAAATCAATGAAGAAGAAGAAGAAATGAGAGTAAATGGAGGAAAATCGAATTTAAAAAGAAGAAAAAGGATTGAGGTGGGCCCCAGTAATCGGAAAAGAGAAGAAAACCGAATAAAAGTGGACCCCACTGACCGGAATTGGTTTTGAAGTAGCCTGAAACCATAGGTGGGTAGGTATTTTTAATGGTTTTGGGAAAAGTGAGTAGTTTTTTTCTAAAAAAATCCCAAATATGGGTAGTTGTTGGCAAATAATCCAAAATATTATAAAAGGTTGACATTTAAATGTAACCATATTGATTTATACAAATTATCACTTCATTCTAGTTTGTGGGCACATGAAGCTTCATCAAATAAAAGAAAAGGTAAACATTTTGTTTTGTTCCTATTTAAAAGACGGAAATTAATAATCTCACCTTTTCATGGTTTTCCTAAAACAGTCCTACCTTCAATTTATCTCAAAATAATCACACTTTTTACCCTCATGTGCTTAAAATGGACCTTCTTGACTAGTTATCTGCTATAATAGGGGGGAATGCTATTCGAAGTCGCAAACAACTTAAAACATAGTCGCATTTTCGAGCAAACTTTCGTTAATAGCCCTACCCCAAAGATCTACACACCACCATGGCACCACCTCGCAACCACCGTCCATCCAGATCCATGGTGGCGCGCCTAACCCAGGCGGCCCAGTTATGGGTGTCTCGCTTAAGTTGGGCGTCGTTTGTTATTTGACGTCACAAAGACCACTAGACGCCCAGCCTAGGTGAGGCATGGTGGCGCCTGACCCAGGCGACCCAGCCATGGCTGCCTCGCCTAGGTTGGGCGCCTAATTAGCCTTTGAGATTTTTTTTTTTTAAAAAAAGCTTGCTGCCATGAATTGATGAATATCAAAATATTTGAGTGATTGAATTCAAGTTTTGTTAGTTAATTATGAACTATTAAATAAAGAGAATATTAGAATGATTGAATTCAAGCATGCTTCGTGAGGTTGGTTGATAAAGACAATATTAGATCTAGTCAGAATTTCGAGCAACACCTCTGACATTGGTTGCAAATTACGATCTCATTAAATTGTAGATCTATTGAATTGAGAATTTGAATACATACTGGCATTTATTTGGGATCTTGTTGATGCTTGCTGCTGCTAGTGTCTTGCTTGTTGGTGCCATGTGAGTCTTGTTGATGCTGCTAAGTTTATGATGCTGGTGTTGGGTAGTGGTTAGGAAGGGGAGAAGAGGAAGGACAATTTAGTCCGTTCACATAAAAATGCGACTTCGAATAGCATTTCAGTATAATAGGTGCCAACAATTAATAGCACCCCTCCCCACCAAAAAATAAAATTTTAAGATAAATTTTTCACTACCCTTGGGTAGATTCGGATATTATACATTCAAGAAAATCTAAAGTATACCATTATGAATTTTATGATCAAATTAATAAATTTTTTATGTGCAACGGCTAGTTTTTAAAAAACCTAATATCTTGTTTAGACTCATGATAGTGGGATAGCCTGGCCTCTATTTTAACTCAATTGTCTACTTGAGAGGTATTCAATCCATATTGAAATAAGTATCGAATTCATTAAATGTAGTACTCCGTACATGTTTGATTAGGTCTAACAACAAGAATAACAAAGCCTTCCCAAAATAAAATGATTTGGGATCGGCTAGACATGAATCGATATGGAGAATCGCATAAATCATCAGCATATATCTTTTCTCTCCATTCTTCTATGTTTGAAGTCATACTTCTATCAAGTTCTAAAAATTTCATATCGTTATTCACCACTCTTATCTAAATTTGTTTTGGTCTTCCTATGCCTCTCACATTTCTCTCCTCTTGTCACTCTTCGAGCCTCCTCACCGATGCTTCACAGGGCCTACGACTCACATAACCAAATTATCTTAAACGATTCTCCCTCATTTTAACCCCAATTATTGGTACAACGCCTACCTTCTTTCATCATTCCTTATTTTATATTTTCAACGTAACATGGCATGGCAGAATGCTAAACACTACCTAAAAATGATACAAACATAAATTTTTTATTGTACAAGATTAATGAAATTTTACCTGAGAAGTACTCCTTCCGTTCCAGTTTATTTTTTACATTTCCTTTTTTGGTGTTCCCCTTTTATTCTTTACGTTTCCTATTTTATTTACTCCTACAATTTCTCATATTACCCCTTATTTATTTTCTCTTTATTCTCGATTTTCCACCCACACTTATATATCTCCTCCATTCATTTTTAATTCACTTTAATTTTACTACATACATATATCTCAAACGAACAAATACTAATTTCCCTTAAGACGTGTAATTTTACAACCGTAAAAGATAAATCGGAACGGAGGGAGTACTTCATAAAAACCTAACTCTTTAATTAGTCATCTTATTAATTTGCAGAAAGTGATACTTCATATTTTTTTGACCAATCAACTACTAAAAAATAAAGATTATGCAAGAATCTASTTTTAAAAAAGAATTCAAACCATAAAATATTCTTGTTCATCACATACATTTATTTATTTTAACCCATAATAATAAATTTACGTAGAAGATAGAATTACTAGGCCCCCCACTACAAAATTAAATGCGACACAAACGTAACACCATGAATTATTTACAAAGCATATTATATTTCTTTCATAAAAAAAGAAGGCATAAAATATTAGCATATTCGTATATTCTCAAAGCATCTTAGATAATGATCTAAATCATACCCTAAAATTATGTTCAACAAACTCCATAACATTTTCATACATTATTTTACCATATCATTTCACATTTTTTCCTCTTCTCTCTAAGTTTGTTTGTCGTGTGGCAACTGAGTATTGCGTTGACATGATTCTGTTTGAAGGTTTTACGTAGATTTAACCGTTAACTTTAGTTTTAGTTTGACGTCAGTTAAGCTTAATTTCAATTAGACAGTGTACTATTTCAGTTCAATAATTGCAGTTAAATGTGGTGAAGTCTTTATTCTCGTCAATAATAGAGCTTCAATAAACCACCAAAGATTAACAGGCCTAAACATGCATAGGTGTAGTCTAATAAACATCAATCTGTGTTTAAGAAGTTTCTCAAAATCGCCACAGAGAAGCGGACAACCAAGATAGGGGATTCGTCATGGACTAATGTGTGTCCTATAACCTCTTAGACACATACCGTCACTAACAGTAAACGACATTTGTATACCGAATCTCCAGTTAATGTAAGATTTTCAATATGTCTATCATCTCTTCGTTGAGTATGAATGATTATTTTTCTAAAACATTATTGTAGGTTCGTTTGGTTTAGCTTGTAGCAAGAAAGATGTTTTTTCTTGGTGCTTGTAAGCTGCGAAGTCGCGGTAAGAGATGAGGCATCAGCATTAATTAGGGTGGATAGATATGCGATCTTGAATAATCATAGGAGTGCATACAATGATGGATGTATGGGATATAGGGTGGATGTATCTGGGGTTGCTCTCGGCTGAATCATGTTCACTTGCGTTCGTTAAGGATTTCTATAAATTGAGTTGGAGCTCTGTGTGAACCATTAATGATGTTTAGAAGTAGGTTTTTTTAAGATCATCTTCTATCTTGTTCTTGTTTAGTGTATTAAAAAAAAAAACCCATTCGAGTTAAATCAGCTAGTATACACTCATAGCACCACAGAAGTAGCGTGAACTGGATTTATGAAATAGAAGTCAAGGATAGTTAACTTGTTTGGATCAGAAAGATAAAACAACACGTGGGGAATTGGATCATGGAGTGGTCAATGCTGCGACACTTCACTCAATTGTGGGATTGACAGTATGCAATGATAAATTGATCAACCTAGAAGGAGGTATTGTCATACTTTTCACTTTTCTCTCATAGATTGTTGAATATGATAAAGTGTACGAGATAACATACTAAATAAGTATACGGGTAATGTACTTTTATTCTGGTACTTGAGAAGTAAGGATGTATACAGCATATAAGCCGCGTCAACAAAAGGATTTAATTAAGTATATATGAATGAGAGGAGAGGAGGGAGAGAATGAACAGAGACAGTATTGATGGCGAAGCAAAGGTTCAAGCTTAGATATAGCAAAGCCGACTGCAAAACATATAAAGATATTTAGTTGCACGTTGTAACAATTATGTATGTTCCTAGAGTAGAGTAGGTACTACATTCTGGACGATAAACTGTTTGACCAGAGTGGTAAATTTGGCTACAGTATCTCATGAACTTGTCAAAGATAAGGCATGAATCGTAGGTAAAAGACACAAGTCCACTGATAGCTGGATAAAGAGAAGATTGCAATTGAGTATTTATAAGCCGATGAGTTATAGCTAAACTTAACAGATGAGAATGTAAGGTGATAGAATGAATAGATTCATTACGATTTTTGTCGTGCTAAAGTACAGACAACCGCACAATTTTATCTCATTGAGATGTGTGTGACTTGTTATGCAAATTATTGATTCTACTCATGTGAGTGCATAAGATACGTGTTCGGCATTTTTTTATTCTTTGACAATCACTTTTATATAGTCTTCAATTACTAGTGCATCGCCTATGGTCATTAAGGATTTCAATATTACTAATTGCAGTTTTGACAAACGCGAGCTTACTGCTATCTTGATGCAAAATTTACTAGGCAGTACCGATTAATTTAAGGGACTGATACTCATACGTACACTAGCTGCATTGTGCGGTTCAAATAAAACCATCCCATAGATCCCAATTGATGGAATCATGGAAGGGACATTAAACCATTGCAATTGAAATAATACAAACAACCAAAGTTGTAGGTTAAGTAGGATGACTACTAGCAACCATACAACAAAGCATTGTAAAGCATTGCACAATCGTACAAGGAACGAAATCAAACATGTACTCTGCACAACGCAATACCCATAATAAAACAATTCACCACATTGTATTACTGGAATTTCATATGTTTCAATTTCGATGCTAGGAGATCATAGTTGCTACAGTTAACCCTTGCAAATTGAAAACATATACGACCGCATTTGCTATTCCAAAAAACAATCTTCTTTTTCAATTGCAAAAAAAAAACCTTTATTAACATATCTCATATATTATCAATTTAACTTGAGACTCTTGTTTTGAAAATCATTTTTGTTTTTTAAAATAAAAAAATAATTAAAATTCAAACCCTCAGTGTACGACCTCCGGCATATCCTGCTAGAGAAGCTACCAAATTCTGACATTCATCTTCTCCCTACAACGACGTGCGCTCCTTCGAAACTCCAAACCCTCGCTCTTCTTCTCCCCTATTGCATTTTTCTTAAGTGGCGTGCTTTGTCAATTTGTCATACCAATCCCAATTTTGCTGATAAAAAATCTACATTCTTGTGTTTACTCTACTTCATTTTTTCACAGTTATTGGGCTATTTTATGATTATGGGGTTTTCCTTTTGTTGTCCACACTTTTTTCTTGTAGCAGTCTTCATTGCTGTTATGCGTTGCAAAAGGAAGAAACTAATTGGGCTGTTGTTTTGGCGATGACAAATTCCATATCAGTTTGGTTCTTCTTCATTATGTTACCTCTGGTTTATCTCCCCAGGGATGTAACTTTTGTCAAACCTGTTCAATTTTTGGGTTGCGTGAATTCTTTTTAGTTGTTGAATTATGAGTTAAGTTATGCCATTTGATTTTAGTTTGGGTTATGATTTAATGGTGAAAGAATAAACTTAGTTTTGTGAATATTTTATACTAAATTTTTGGAGTAATGTGTGAAAGTTTGAGTGTATTGATCTGTTAGATTGAAATAGGACATCAAGTTATCAGACATATTTAATTCTGAAAATAATAATTGATTGAGTCACCTGACTGTATGAGCATTACTCCCAATTGGCCACATTTCAAAATGTGGTGTTTTCTGATTTAATTTGTATGCATATTATTAATCGAGCTGAATTTTATCTTTATTATTATTTTATCATTATTCTTCCTCAATTTGTATGGTATGAATAGGTGTATATTCTCTCTCATCTCTCTCCTTTAATGTTTTTTTGAAAATTTCTCTTATTGTAGTTTTTAAGGATTGAGGGAATTAGCAAATTTATATTCTTTAATACTATGGTATTGCTGAAGAGTACGGACAAGAGTTAGGCGACAAATTTGAGCTTTGAAGATTTGGGTTTAAATAATATGTTCAAATGAAAGTATTGCATGATTTTGCTTCGTGGTGTACAGAAAGTATGGATCATTATCTGTAATAGTTATTTTTTTCAGCATATACTGCTGAAAAATTCAGTGATTGGTATATCATTATTGTCCAAATATCCTAGTTTAATTTCAATACTAAGTCAATGTCCTAATTTTGTCACTTTATCCTCTACTCTGATTCATAGTTGTTGTTTTTTTCTGTTATTTATTCAAACAGAAGTCTTACGATTACTGTTATATTATGGGCCCATATTGTAGTTCTTTAATTGTAGCTATTTTATTTGTTAGTAAGATCTAAATTTCACACTGGGTTCTTTTGAACTTATAAGATAGGTTAAGCATGCAAAAGGTAGTTTTCATAAGGGACAGTCTTCTTTCCTCTTTACATCTATTTATCTTATTTCAAGGTGTTAAGGTTCTGACATTCCAAATGCTATGACAGTTGTCGAGGCCAATTGAAATTGAACATTAGTGGTGGTTGCGTTGGTCATGTGATAAAATTTCTTAGACGTTACATGGTGTTCTTATGGACCTGAGCTCGCAGCTGCTTGCGCATTGCATGAATACTCTCGACGCTAAATACGGATGAAGCGTAACTATGCATCAGAAGTTGCTCTGTTGCAGACAGCCTTAAAAGCGTACTGCCTTCAAGTCAGTGCCTTGCATATTACTTGTTCATTTGATTGTGTTTGTGGCTATTGTAGATGCTAGTTAGTAGTTTTCAGGCTAACTGAGACCAATTCGCTGTGTTTAACCAGCTGTTTTCTTGAGATGTAAGAATATGTCAGGTCAATTGAGATGATACTAATTCAATATTGTTGGTATTAGGAATTTGGAAGAATTTGCGGAACTCACTTGTATTCAGTACTGCAGATATTACTTGAGTTATCTTACACCATTGATGATCAAAAAAGCAATTGTAGTCTAGGCCTTCTATTGTGCGTTGAATTTGAATCGATGCGATTTCCCTCAATTTATGTAGCTTTGTTGGCTTATATCTGCTATTATGTGGCCAACCTGCAGATTAGTCTGACACAGTTGAAGATTATGCAACTCAAAGCTTTTGTGAAACAGTTGGAACCATCTAGAGGCGTCTGTGACATTATAGAGTAATTGATATTTTGGAGGAACAGTTAAGAAGTAACTCGGGACAGAGTTTTTCATGCTTACAGTGCTATGATTGAAGTCACAATTTTATCACGATATATGCTATTCTTTTTTCTTTTAAGACTATTAGGTCATTTGTCAAGGTCGCTCATGCTTTTAATGAATTTCTCTTAAAGAGAGAAGGCTTCTGATCTTAGAAAATCCAAGATTACAGAAGTAATGTAATAAAGAAACATCAGTGTTGACATTATATACGAGCTGTAATTTGTTTATTATTCACATGCTATGTTGATTTGAATTGAATCGTTTTGAGATGAACACACTACCTGCGTTCTCCTTTCAATTGTTCCGATTAGTTTATGTGTGTTTTATTAGGATAGGCAATGTTTTGTTGTGTTCCTCCTGAAAGAACACTTGCATTTGAGCAAATATAAAAATCTTTGTTCTATGGATGCCTATTTAATAACGTATAGATAGTAAGTACTTCGATGCAGTAAAATTATTTTTATAGAGAGTGAGATGGCTCAAGTGGTTAAATAGATTCCTCGCCGTTTCGAGGGAATCCTACTGAAGATCGATTCTAATATCCCACCCCTCGTGACTCATTAACACCAAATATAAATAAATAGTATATCTGTATTTTATAATGTGTTGTCAAGAGATAACACACTCTCTGGTTTGTTTAGGTAACTCAAATATACTGATGTCTGACTGTTTAAAGATTTCTGGTGTATATCTTTTAGAGATTCGCACTTTGTGGCCAAGAGTAATATGAACCCGAGAGAGCAATGCGAAGCATCGGTCAGTCATACGATGCCCAGAAATTCCATAAACGATACGTGCTTGCACAGGCAAGAATCAATTTCTTCATTGATAATCAATGTGAAACAAGTATATCAACGTTATTCCTAAATGTTATGTGGTTTGCTAATTTATACAACGCGGTCAACACCATGGATAGCAACATTGCAAATTTGAAGTACAGAGATGTGCTGGATCTAGATGAAGATGATGGTTTCAATTCGTGTGGGATAGGCTTACTTGTTATCTGCCTTTTTGCTTGAATTTTGCGTTAATAATTTTATGCTATAAATGTAACACTTTCAGCTTTAGAGCCACAATCAAAAGTAACGCCATCCACAGTCAGAGACACTTCCTTCTTCATTAGAGACAATCCATCGTCAATAGAGAAACGCCATCCTTCATTAAGAACTATTCGTATCTATCGCGTGAAACTGTGGCTTATTGTTAAATGTGATAGGTTTTGATGTGATCCTTGTCTCTTTATTGTTTTGCATCATTTGGCTGATATGTGTGTAAACGTGATATGGTAAGCAGAGAAGAGGACGCTTCTACTTCAGTCACTGCTCTCACTACTTCCCGACTACCTGGTCATTCTCGCTGTTTGCGGCTCCAAGCCGAAAAAAGAACGAAGGTTTGTTTACCAGGATATTAGGTTTCTTTCCTATTTTAGAATGGGGGAACAAAATTTTTACTTTTTTCATTTTATCTTTCTCATACCTTGTCTTCTAATACGAACGAAAGATCGGTTTCACGCATCGGTTTTCCTCTTTTGCGTCTGGATCACTTTGTTCAAGATCAACACACCAAAACTAGTAGGGCCAAGCACGCGCCAAAAGTGTCATGCTCTTGAAAGGAAAGGTACATCGAATGCATTATGAATGTTGTTGAATGACTTATCAAATATATCTAAATTTCACTTTAATTTCAACTGTTGGTTGTTATCTAAACCGAAATATGTGCATTTTGTTATATGAGCGTATTAGCACGAAGTCTGAAACAGTGTCCATGCGCAGTTTGATGAAAAGGAGGAGCTAAGAGAAATTGAAGTCAAGCCAAAACAAGCGTTGCTCACGGCTTTGCTCAGCAAGTGCGGAAGTCAAAGAAAGATGAGACATATTACTTATTTGGATGGAATCTGGAAGATGTTATACAAGGTTTACGCTGAAAATGAATTCCGTAATTTCAGAAGTTCAAGAAGGTTCAGTCAGGATGTGGGAATACTTCGACACTGCGTATTCCGTATATAACAGAGTAATTGTACATTGAGTTCACCATAGTTATCGTGTCTTATATCATTGTTCAGTTCATATGGTAGTATTACATACTAGATATCAAAAAGCTCGATGTATTATGAATGCTCTGTCTCATCACAAAGGTCCCTTGCCTCTCGGTCATAAATGTAAATAGCTCCGTGAAGTTTAATACGACGACGAAATTATTTTCGTATGGTTAACGGAGAGGAACTTCTGCTGTTCATTTGGAGACGAGTAGTTCCTAGTGATAAAGTAGCTTCAGGCATAATCAAAAACAGAAGAGGAGCACTTAATACAGTATGTACACATGAAATATTGGGCATACGTTCCTGTCGGATCGGTTAGAAGCCTCCATTGTCTTGACTAAAACATGAGCAACACAACCTTCTAAAGATAATCAAGAGTCTGTAAGCAAAAGCTAGCTAACCCATTAATACTCGAGCTTTTGTGAGCCGTTCTTGGCTGGTCTGTAATAGAATTGAATTTAAGATCCTGTGTCGTAGGGACCATCTTTTGCATCTGGCCAGA
>SNQN01002628.1:0-27946 GCA_008642245.1 Bassia scoparia | reverse complement strand
TGCGAGAAGGCGTGGATTTACATGGAGGCAATTTGTGAGCCATGAAAGGATGATATGGAGGTATGTTTGGCTCTCCTCTGGTACTTTTTTAAGTAATGGGTTTTTAATCAATAAAGGTATCGTAATTGCCCCTCAAGAAAAAAATGTAGTGTTAATTGTTTAATACAACAAGTACCCTATAGCTCACCAGGCCTTTAAAACTGATAGAATGAGCATACAGCAATTGGGTAGCATCCTTAGCGTTAGATTATAGGTCTATCGTTGAACAAATAACTCGTGTGGCGGGAAGATTTCACCGAAAAAACTTTTTTCTGTTAATTCTCAGTTAATAAGCACTTCTGATCTTCTGATAGAGCATCAGAATGCAAGCAGCCGAATGATTGTGAACAATCTTCCGATAGAAAGACAAGCATATACCAAATACGCAGACCTGAAAAATCAGTTTTCTCCGCTTGCGCTTTCACCTATGAGTGCTACAAAACTTTGCACAAAAACATGGGAAAAGGAGCACACTTATAATATTTTGGTCGGTCCTTTAGGTTGATTGACCTTGGTCTGTTGAGCACTGCAAAGGTACTACAAAGAACATCTATCGCCATGTACCTAATTATGAAATACATCTATGCTTTGATATATCTCTTCCCGGTGTCTTCGTCTTATACGAGTATGCACGAAGGAGTATGGAAGATCAAGCCTGTCAAATAGGGCTACTTCACATTGAGCGATATTGAGAGAGACTACTCACATGTGTGCACTATGTGGACTGCCGATTGTAACATTCTGATGGCCTTTGAGGAAAAGTAGCTACCGGTGTGTAGACACCTTTCCGTCGCTCAAACAGCACATTATATGGTCAGTATATTATTTAATTCCGGCAAGATTGAAACAAACAAAGCATGGCACCCAAAATGAAACCTCGAGTGATAATTTTATACTACCAAAGAGGAAGAAGAGGGCAAATTTTGCTGTCCCGCTTTTTCAATTCGATTGATCTATTTGTATTCTAAGATGTGCCTTCAACACAACCGTAAGCTCAAAAAATAGGAGCACCCATGTTAATTGTAATTATATTGATCCATACCTTGTGAACGAAAAGGAATTGCATAATTTCATGATTTTGCCTCTTGTTTCGATTTATCCTGAATGAATATTGCATCATATACCGTAATTTCTCTATTTAGAATTTCTTTAATTAATTATGTGCACATCATTTCTGGATCGCATCAGTCCATTAGATGTATGCTGTATTTATAATAGTTCATTTTCTGTTACTGTTTATTAAAACATTCGGAAGGATAAAACTTTTCTGCCAGTCTTTTTGCATGGCTCATTTGAGCTACAATGTCATGCCTCCCATGAATGACAGAGATGAGGAAACCAGCAGAACGGATTTGTTCAATTTCTGTTCTGGTCATCTTATGCGTCCAACAAGCATTGATCTGACCTTCAAAACCATAATTAGACTGCATTCCTGTTTTTGATATACCCTTGACATACTCCTGCAGAAGCAAGTGAAAACTTCAGAAATATGAAACTTATACAGAGTAATGTAAAACCAATGAGGTAGAAAGGCTTTCAGGCATCTTCTTTGTTAATGGAAACTTAGTGACTCATATCTTAGYTCTTACATTCAACATGGTCAAAACTTAGGGTGATATCATAATGCTTACCTGATACAATATTGCTCGTCTTGTACTCTGTCCAACACACTCATCAAGATAACCCTGTAGAAATTAAACATTTTTTATKAAGTATTTGCCATTAATATGACATATTATTGCTGTGCTAACWACRTTTGATCTTAAACTTTGCAGCATCAAACAAATAGATAATATTACCTGGCTGTAATGCGTGTCCAARTCCACAGCAGCTCTTTCCTCCGGAGTCTTGGCCATTAAGAAGCGCATTGCAACTGATAGTGTTAACCGGTCAAGCTGCAATCAAGAAGTAACATGGTCATTACATTGAGTAAATAGTTCTCCATAATTATAAAAACATGACACCTAATTGACCTTGTATGATACTTAATTGACCTTGTGTGATACTTAATTGACCTTGTAATGAGTCCACCTAGCCAATGGAATTGCTATCARTTACAGCTAAAATACGGCTGCAATAATTTGTGATGGTAGTTGTTGTATTTGTTATGAATCAATATTATTAGGAAAAGGATTAATCTAGATATTAAGAGCTTGTAGAATTTTGTAGAATTTGTTAGGTAAGTTTTATTATAAACAGTACTAAGTAGTGAGACACTAGTCATATTGACRAATAAAGATGAAAATGTTTTGCGTTGTGTATATTAGTGGGAGTGTGCGGCCACTCGAAGTGTTGTTCTAGCAGTATTCCATTGCAATACAACAATCTCATCCTTTTCACCCTTCTTTTCCTTTATTTCAGAATCTTTCCCAAATTCTCCTAAAGTTTACATCTTTAAAACAAACAGCAACCAATGCAAAATACAATGAGAAAAACAGGTGTTTCTTGCAAAATTATAGAATCTGCAGATAGATGATTCCCATTGTTGTGGGAGTCCASAAAACTAGGAGATCTAACTTATTGTATACTTCTTCCTGATTCTGCCCACGATTCGGAAACAGGTTTGTTCAGAAAGGACGTTCTAGATGATGATTGCAGAACATCAGAAGTGGGTTGGCTGTTAGGAATGTCTAGTTAGGTTAGAACCAGGCAGTGTATTATAATTWAGAACACTTCAAACCTTCCAAAATTAGGAGTCCAATGGACGCATAGAAGTTCGCCGACACTGAAAACACATGTTAAATAATCCAGGCCTCTTTGCAGTCTACAGGCCAGGTTGATTAGTGCATAAACCTTGTCATTCAAACGCATTGTATGAGCCTTATACAGAGTATAGTTAAACACTTAAACTTGTATAGTTACCATTGCCTTACACTATACGAGCGCTTGTATAGTTAAACTTGCCCTTTCAAAGAAAGTTATCAATGTGAAACCATGGACTCAAATGCCATACTCCAAACAAGCTATAGAGATTGGTCCTAAATAAGTCTTTCTCTGTTTTGCGTTAACCACCAGATATTGCAAAATCTTTGGCCAGATGATAACAAACAATCTCGGACATGGAAAACTTCTACAAAAACAGGAAAAGGATTTTTTCATATATTTCCAGCATTTCCAATTTCTGTTTAACTTTTTCTGGCTGACAGGCCGGACAGTTTGAACTAAACATTGAACATTAAAAGAATGATAATGAATAAAGTGTGAACTAATTAAAACCATCAATCAACTAGCCAGTGTGATCTCCTTAGAAAATCCTAAGTCTAAAAACTATCGAATATCATGCATATCTATAAACAACATATTCTCACAATGAAAAGTTGCCAGTGAACCTCCTTGAAGACATTGAAATCCTCCTCCTGTGACATTTAATAAGCAGCGATTGAACTGGTGTGGAACTAATGCTGGCCAACTTGCAAGCTATCATACCACCTGTTGCAAAGCACATTGATTGTAAACCTGACCTTCTCTGAGTGGCCGAAAAATGGTTCGATCACACATAAGAGTCCAAAGAATGCTAGAAGTTATGTACTCACACATTGAATGCCCAAACATAGCTTTCTTCCAACCTAGATGGTCATCATGTTATAGCATTTAGCCATTATGTCGTTCTGCACCAACAACGCGACTCATTGTCAAGTGACTCAAGGTCCCAATATACATATTCTCAAAACGTTTCATCAAGCTCAACCTCGTTACCATCACATTGAGTAGATACAATCAAAGGAAAATTCAGTTAATTGTCAACTGCAATGCTAAATCATCAACATAGCCATCATTTCTGACTATTCAGCCAAATGCCAACAAAATTGGTCAAAAGAAAGTATTTCAAGGCCATTGTTCCAAACTTCCAACAAAAGGTCAACACAAATTACCAGTTCAAATATTCGAATGTGATCCTAAAAATAATATAAAGAGAAAAAAAAAAAAAGGAACTGGTACATATTTTTCATAATTCTCAATTTAAAGATATTTGCGAATAAACATTGATCTTTCAGTGACAGAAATTCTAATCACAAATTCACAAAGCAATTTACTAGCATTCATCAAAGCAATGTGCAAGAACAGTATGATCACTTACCCAGAACAAATTGAAGTAATGAGCTCAATCAAACATCATAAAAGAAATGTGCAAGAACAGTATGATAACTTTAACCAGAACAAAATTGAAGCAATGAGCTCAATCAACACAATCAAAGGTATATCATGCTGCTTAAATTAGAACAAAATAGTAAAAAAAAAAGGGGTCAAAAATAAGAAGAATCCCATTGTGGGATCATTCAACCATTGCACAAGAAATACAACCTATTCATACAAGACAACACTTTAACAAAAAAAAGCTAAAAATTGACAACATAACACACCAACTTCAATCAAAAGATTGTTACTTTAAAACAAAAAAAAACTCAAACTATGAACACAACACACCAACCATCATCAAAGACTAACACTTTAACACAAAAGGCTCAAAATTGCAACCATAACACACCAATTTCAACCAAAAGATTACAATTTTAATCCAATTAAAAGCTCAGAATTGACACATAAGAGAATCATACTCATAAATTGAAATGGTATAAAAACTCACGTATATTCTGTTTTTTGGAGGAGCAAACTAGCCCCATCCCCGATTATCAAATGCGCAAACTACTTTCTCATTTCCAAACCCTCATCTATCATCAACAACAACCGTTGATTTCAGATCATTGGGTTATCAGATCCAGACTGCCTTTGATTGTAGGCCCCAATGATTGTGGTCCCGGTAATCCTGAACATCATTTCCAGGAAAAACACCAATATTCAGCAATTAACAAAAATCACAAAATATTAAATGAAATTACAACCCAATTATCATCAAAGATGAAAGGATTTATTCACCAATTATCAAAGACTATTGACAGCCATTTCCGTATTTCTGTAATAAATCGGATCAGTTTTCCCGGCAAAATCGTCACCAGAATTCTTACATACGGCATCGTTTTTAGTTTGCAATGATAATGAATGAAGAATATGATGAAGATTTATTACAATGTGAATTGCTGTGCAAAAATATAGCAATTAAAATTGTTTTTCCCAGATAAAAGGCTGAGATATTAAATGGGGTAAATTGAGAAATGTGATATATTATTTAAAGATTTAATCTTTAATAAAAATGGTATATAGAGAGAAACAAGGAGTGATGGGTGTGTGTGTGTACTAATCTTATGTAGGTAGTGAGCTCAATGCTCAGAAGGTTCAAAAAATGATGAAACAGTGTTGGAACTTTCTCTGATGATTGTGGATCACGTTCATTGGATAATTATAGTCGGTCAAATTTGATTAGCTTCGTGCAACCTCCCTCTAAAATTGTGGGTCCCAAGCTAATGGCTTGATAATCCAGAAAATTCAATTTATTCGGTAGTTAGGAAAAAAAACAAACATTTTTAACTAAATTTATATGGTAAATTTGGCAAAAATTCTATATGGTGGCAATCGTGGCATCGGATTTGTTAAATATCACCAGCTGGTGCACACTAAAGTTTTCCTTTCTATATGTGGCCTCGAGGTTTTTTGAAAATTCCACTTGACTTGTGTTTGTTTTTTTTCGCAAGTTGGTTTGATGAGATGGTTTAAGGTTTGGGTTCTGCTACCATATGGAAAAATAAATCCGAGGCCACAATATAGAATTCTCAAAACCTCGAAGTCATGGTATAAAATTGAAAATTTAGATTGTCACCGTTGTAATTTTGACAAATTCCGATTTACATATAGAATTTCACTAAAATCTATTGTACTATTATGAGTATTGGGAGTTGGGATGTTGGATTAGTAAGCTCAAAATGAATAAATGAATATATCTCACATTATGGAGTCATGAAATTTAATGTTTTTTTTATTAATCCACTATCTTTAGTTAGCAATTTTCATGCCTTGGTGTTAACAATGATAGGGAATGATGGCTAATTGGCAAGAAAAATGTTTAGTTGACCCTATACACATATATAATATTTTAATATATAAGTGTAATTAATTGGAGTGAAAATGTGACATTGAATCACAAATTACAAATAATCACAAATCAGCTATGAAAGGGTTACTAACCCTTAGGGTGACTCTATCATGGTTCAATTGGCAGTGTGTTGTTTTTATTGTTGCTCAACTTTGAGGAGGTTTCACCACCTACTCTTGCACGTGAGTACATTTGTATGGGCGATTCAATAGATAACATTTTATTTTTAAGACTTGATCTCAAAACATTAGTAAGAAGCCTAATGCCTTTGATGAATTTAAGCACTATATATGTCAACCTCAGTTGGTATAATGGCAACACACTATTTGAAGTACTAATGGTGTATCAAGGCAATCAAGTCCATGAGAATCAAAGATTTAAATATTCATATAGCGACTTAATTATAGTAGGTAGGTTTGATTTCTACAATCAAACGTAAAGTAGTTAAGGCAAAATTATAGGTAAACTAAAACAAAGAGAGGATGTAATGAAATGTTTATGTCGCATTTTAAATTTACTCCCAACATCACTATTTCTTTGCTACACAGGCGATTAACAGACAAATCGGGGGGGGGGGGGGGATTGTTTGGATAGCCTAATGTGGAGTAGGAAATCGGGAAATGCATTAAAGATGTATCAAAAAAAGACCAACAGATAATAAAATTCTCTACGGCACAAGAGAATAAAATATTATTATATATATGTTCAATAAATCGGAGATAGAAGATTTATAAAATAAAATTTTAATATTTTTTTGATCAATGAAAAATTCAATATTAGAAGGGTTGTCAACCATTAGGATCGCCTAAAAGAAGCTGGCAATAATATATTGTTAGTGGTAATGCAGTGCATATCACATGAAAAACATGTTTACTCCATTAGTCAAGTGAATATACTTTTAACATGTTAAAAAATAAATAAGCTATTTCATAGAATTAATAGAAATATAGAATGTGTAACACAAAAAAATCAATTACACGAGTAAGACATTGGTTGGTTTTGGCAGGGATAATTCATGATTAATAATTTAGGATAACATGGGACCCACTCTCACCCCTAGTTAGGGAGGAAGTTTTGTGATGAATCGGAGGATTGAGATTTTTGTTGGGTTTTAAACTTTTGATCCATGATTGAACTTCGAAAATTCATGGCCCTCCCATAAGATTCTTCAACATTCCAAAAACGCAAAAACAGATAAGAAAAGGATGTGAAATGAAAAGAAGAGAAGTCCAAGTTTATCGCATTGATCGTGGTCCATGTGATCTTGAATCTTGTTATCGTGATATATATCATACGTTATATTTTAATAATTAGCTTGAAATTAGCTATTATAATCTAAATTAAACTGGACTGAATTATTGATCATACCGATTGACTTCGTTAAACTCACACCCATATAAACATGTAGCATATGAGTTCAAGCTGACTGTATTTCCATTATTAAAAGTCAAAGCTTGAATCATCTAGAGTTATTTTAACAAAAATTTTAAAGGTAGAGTTGTATCTTAAGCACATAATATTAAATCAAGGCTTCATACTGATAGTAATAAATTGATACGAGTTTTGATGAGAAAAGGAAGAAAAAAAAATCATATAATCAACCGTTGATAGTTTAATCAATGGTTGATCACTTGATATTGCACAATGTTATTATAAGTAAATAACTAAATACCAATAGGTCTACTATGGTTCTAGGATCATATTCTCACTATGGTCTCGAGTAATTGTTCTTTCCAAAAATACAAATGTTCATTTTCTGATATGAACATTTGTATTTGAAAATGAATATTTGAATGTTGACATTTGCTTTTGAAGATGAACATTTGTATTATTGAACATGAACCTTTGTCCTAGATCATAATGAGGAATATAGTCTCGGGAGACCGTTACCATAGTAGAATTTGCGACCATCGATAAAAAGAAATGGGCCTTTGAGAGTGGACCAACCAACAAGAAATGGGCTCAGGCCCATATCAATCATCAACCATTCAACATTTCAACAGACAACAGTTTTCTATCTTACGGCAAGTTGTAGAGGATTCTAGCTCATTCCACCGTTTTTTTTCGAAACCAAAAAAAATCAGCGCTTTTCTTCACAATAATCACAATTTCTTCAAATCACCGATCAAAAACCCTAATCCGTCGAATCCCAACCTGATTTTCGCGCCTTTTTCCCTCACAAAATGGGGGAATCCAAGTTGTCGGAGATGACGTTACCGTCTCTCTTCGAACAAGCTCGTAAGATTCATCAATTGGCATCTGATTCATCCGTTGATCAGGTATGTTTAGATCAGTCAATTGTTTCCAATTTTCGATTTTGAGTTTGCTTGATTGTTTTACGCTTTGATTTTATCGTGTTTGTTTGATGTAATTTTTTAAATGGAATTGATTTCCAGGAGAGCATACGAAAGGGATGTGAAATGTTGGAGAAGTGCGAAGATATGATCAACAAATTGGGGTTGTTTTCGAGTAATGAAACTAAGGATGATATCAGTACTGCTAATTTCAAGTATATCCTGGTAATTTTCCCTTTTTTTCCCAAAAGGAATACAATCGAATTCTTCATATTGCGGGTTGATTTCTGTAATTTATCTAGCTCATTTGTTATGTAAAAAGAAGGAGAATTTAGTTTGTATTGTTATTAGCTTGTTATGAATCTCGACTAAACTATTTGAGAAGAAAACAATTTTAGGTTAAAAAAAAAAATAGGCTTTAGTATGAATTTCTTAACATACTGTAGGTTTCTAGTTTCTGGAAATTTTTTTAGGTCGAAATTATCTGTTTGAACAGCAATTGTTTCATTTTTTGTGTGTTGTTGTTGAAGATAGTATAGGAGAGTTTACAAGCCTGTAAAAGGAACAATCTTTTGGGCGTGCAGGGAGCAATTTGTATAGAATATAGGAGTGGTGAGAATTGAGAAATCAATTGGGATGAAGTTTGTTATTTTCCATACACCTTTTCATCGATGTGGATGTCACTAGTATTTGTTCACTTTCTTTGCACAGTAACATTGATGCCACAATATCACGCCCTAATTTTCCACGGAGTTGATTTTGGCAAAAAGGATCCTACACCCATCCTCATGGTACACTAGATGAACAATAGTATAAAATAGATGAACAATTGAATAATATAGATGAACAATATTGCTAAAGATTATAACTTTATTTTCACTTGAAAATTAATATTGTACAACAAAATGATCACTAATATTGTAGTTTTGGGCTTAGAGCACCACATGCATTATACACTCTAGTGTATAATCTACCAATTGGTTGAATTTAGTTTGAGAAGTTGGTAGCATACAATGTGGAGTTGACCGATATTCAGTTTTTGTATGTCTATTAGTTTGTCCATTTAAGCTGTCATTGTACGCAGAATTGTAGAATATAATTAGTACTCAAAAATACTCTAGGGTGGGCGGTCATTTACCATTGTCCTTTGCACTGTATCTAGTTATGAATATGTTTGATACACTGATACACATATGTGCACTATTTCTTTCTCAAAGAGTATTCCAAGAACTCAACCCAACCTCCGTTAATAGTCATGCCTCTCACATTCACACACCACACACACACCCACTTCAACCAGCTACAACACAGAATATAAGGGTGCCAGGGTAGGTGATTACTATCGTTAAAAATGTGAGTTTAATGCCCCTTGCCTATCCTCCTTCCCCTTTCTTAATAACAGCTTGTGTGTATTTGATGGAAACTCATTCAGCTACTAGTACCATACTGCCATACAATTCATTTTCATCTTGTTTGGTTTGGTTGTTAAGCCATTTAGCTTAAGATGAATTTGTAAACATGTTCAAGCATGACATCAATCACATCATTGAATCTTGGGTACAAATGTACCATTCAGGTTTGGGTCTAGTAATTTCAATCATAATGGGTCAAAAATCAGCCTTTATAGAGGACTAGCACTGTTGTACCAAGCTTCTATCAATCTGTTTACTGCAGCAATTCATATTTTATTTCCCGACAATTAAAACTTAGGTGCTTTTGATGTGCTTGTTGTCCTTCAACGAATGCTTAAAGCTTAAGTTTGAATATACGTTGGATACTTTTTCCTTCTAAGTTTTATACTTCCTCCGTATCAAATTAAACGCAACAAACAAATTTTCACGCATTTCGAGGTTGAGATTTAACAATGTAAACGAGCAAATTATTCAAAATAATTTTAACACAATGAAGAATGTGATTATAACTTAATTGTATTAAAATTATTTTAATTAATTCCCTCATTTACATTGTTAAATCTCAACCTCAAAATACGTAAAAATTCGTTTGTTGCGTTTAATTTGATACGGAGGAAGTATATGAACAAACAACTTATTGTCATTCTTGTATCTAACTGATATGTTTTTGATTGAAATATAAAAGAAAAGATTAATGATGTGTCTTATTTATTCAACTTTACAGGTACCATATTACTTGGGTGAATTGACTGAAAAAGTTTCACAGGAAGATAGATTACAGATACTTAAGGCCTCACAAGCAAAGCTAAAGGTAATTTCTTTAACTTTGAGAAGCAGTGAGATCTAATTGGATATTTGTGGAAGTAAATATCTTCAAATTGGGTTCTTTTAAAATTAGCAAGACATGCCCTAAATTTAGTGTTTCTTCTTTCTTTCTTTCTCTTGCCTTTTTTCCCTCTATGTTGGACAGGCTGTATCTGGTTTTGTGAAAGGTTTAAGGCTTATTGCATATACTTTGTATTTGTTGTGCCTGATTAATGTTCAAATCTAAGTTGAGTAAATGTGTTTTTTGTGCTGTTTTGAAGCATAATTGAGTAGTTTTGGGTTTCTTATTCTAGCACAGTATTTCATACCATATTAATGGCTTTTATTAAAAGTGTGCAATGCATTTCTTTGTTTGAGAGTTGTGATGATTCTTAACGACTAATCCTTTCAATTGAGAACTAGGGGTGGCTGAAATAGAATTGGAGCCTTGCCTTGTGCTATTATCAAGAATTTTTAATTCTAGTTCATAGTGCCAAATAATTACTCCATACTTCGCATAAGTATTAAATTAACGAAACACAAAACTTTAGATGAACACAAAATTACTGCCAAATTGTAAATACTTGTCAAAGAAAAACTAGAGTACTCATGAAAGAAACATATTGTCAAGTGACGGAATAAATTAATCCAATTATGGCAGATGAAGAAGCTTTAACCATTGGAAGGTTTGGAAGTAGTACAATACATAATTTTGGTTCCTTATGTTGAATTGTCCTCGTTTCCAAAATGCATGGCTTCCACTCGGGTTGGTTGATTAGAGGATGTATAGGTTTGGCCGTTTGTGCACTTGACCTATACTCAGGTTTACATAATGAGCTTAATTTCCGAAACAAATCTTGTTTTTATTGAATGCTAGCAATTTACTTGACATATATTGGGGCCCTAGTTTTTGGGCATTGTGTTGTTGCCCTGTCCACAGTGGCCCAAACCCACCCTGTGAAGTAGACGAGTATTCTAATTTGAAGGCTTTCTATTTTAGTAAACTTTATCTCTCATCACTTGGTTCTAGCAATTTAGATGGTGGTTATTAAATGCCTAGCAATTTACTTGACATATACTAGGGTCCAACCCCCCTCTCCCCTTGTCACATGAGCTACTTATATCATTTTTCCCTCTATCTTTGTCTTCATCACATGGTTCCTACTTCCTAGAACACCATACCTCCTGGCATGTTGATGTTGCATCTTAAAATTAGAGGAAGTATGAGAATTGGTTTTATTTTAGTACATGTGAAAGTCATAATGCACTTACCATAGTATCTATTTTTAGGACTTTGAAGTGCCTTAATATTGTTTTACTCTTTTCAGGAATTTGTTTCTTTTTGTGAAGCCATGGAGCTCATACCTGAAGAAGAGCTGAAATCATTTAAGCAAGGTGGTTCTAACAACTTTGCCGATAAAAGAGCCATAAAGGTTGGTGTTAGTTGTGCCAAATTATATTTTGCTCGTTTGTTTTAGGTTTCTCATTTTGACATTCAGATCTATGCTTTCTGCACAACTGTAACATCAGATGTCCTCTGAATTTTATGGTGGTTAATTCAATGCATGGGGTTCCTTATAGATTGCTCGCTTTAAACGACAACGGGCTGCAGAATCAAAGCTACTTGAAATCAACGAGCGTAGGGAACGACGTGGTCGTTCAACAAGAGCTGCAGCATTATCTACTCCAATTGAGGCAGGAGAGGAAGATGTACTGGACGATGATGGGGAGGAAGAGAGGGAGGTTAGTTTTTCTTCCATTCTCTGTGAACCAAATATTCAGATCTTACTTGTATGTGGGAAGATTCTGTAGAATCTCTGTATATGTTGATTGCCTAAACTGATGTCAAAGCCTACGGAGCTAAATATTGGATATGTTGGATGGTTGTTCATTGTTGAACATAAAATAAGTACCAACGGTGAACAACTCTTGGAAATATACTTACCAGATAAGATGTTCTGACTGTTGACTGTTCTCCAAAACAGTCATTCAAAACAGTCAGGGAAATGAAAGGGAGAAAATGTTGAGTTTGTTACTTGATTAGCCTGTCTGATTGAAAGTTTGAAACATATTTTGGGAAGAGCTTAGCCGGTAAAGTCATTTCTGAGTCTTACTGTTGGAGATTGTAGGACAGCTTGCCCCCCTGCTTTTTTCTTGGTCAATGATACAGTCTTCGTATATTGGGCAGGGCTTTAAGTTCTTTTGGGCGTTATTTTTGCCTAGCTGTTTAAAACATGCCTTTGTTGTCTTGTTATTTGTTCTTAAATCAAACTTATTGATTAGAGTCATGTATCCTGCAATGACGTGTGAATTGTTGGATACTTTAGTTTGTGCTCCATATTAGTTTACTTTACTAAAGGTCTTCACTATGCATCACAGATTATAGAATTCTTTTTTTCTTTTTTCTTTGAGTTGACCTCTAACTCTAACGCCCCGTTTGGTTATTGGGACTAAATGGTGGGAATGGTAATGAATTTTTAGTATAATTTAAATAGGGAAAAACTCTTAAAATTTCTATGGGGAATGAAGTTGCTCACAACTTTATCTCCATGGGAAACAATCTTAGCTCAAATTTATGTTTTCCTCTCCATGGAGACACAATTTTATAGGAATTTCATTACCACTTGGGAGAGTGGTATTGGGTGGGAATGAGAATTTAAGAAGAAAATTAGAGTTTTTGGGATGAAATTGCATTACCATGGGAATGAACATGAGATTTCTTTCCAAATTTACATACAAATCCATTCCCATTACCACCATTTACTACCAATAACCAAACGGGCCGTAAAGGCACATGTTCTATACTTCTTTTTATGTGAAATGAAAAGAGTAATATTTAGCATTAGAAATATCAGCTGTATACATTTTCTTCATTGTGTGCTACTGGTGCTTTTATTGCTGGTTCTTTTATGTGATTGTTCTTGTAGTAAGTCAATGCAACACTTTTAGACGCGCCTTTTCTTTTGATGAGTTGGAGACATTAGCAAAACATTGATTAAGTTTCCCATCACATAAGAACCTTTATGTTGTTCAGGAATATTTTGCTGTTTGCCAATGGGATAGGCTATCATACTCATGAGAGTATCTTGAAAGGTTTTCTTTTCTAATCTGTGTTTTGTGATTGCAGGCGTGGCTTACCACCATCTCTTTGGCAATCTGCAAGGTATCTATTTTTATCATAATTGCACTTAATGTAATTGGAAAACCACATCATATATATGTTTATTTACTTTATTGGTAATCTTTTTCACTTGTTGCTTTACATGTGTTCAGGCGTTGGATTTGCTAGAAATGCTAAAGAAAGAAGAAGAAATGCTTTCTGCTGTGAAGGAGAGACAAAAGCAGGTACTGGTTGATGCTTTTGTTTTTGTGAAAGCAGCCTCATTGTTACTATAGTGGCAAAGCTGTATACATTTGTTAATCTTTTTTCCTCCAAAGGGAGAAGCTTCTTGAGAAGCCCTTGGGTTATTCATATGCGGTGGTGTTATGGTTTTGTTAATTAATGGCACTCAAATATAGCATAGAATATATTTCATATTACGTAATTTATGTGATCTATGTCGCACTGGCTCTGCATAGAAGTAAAGCAATACTGCTCTCTTCTCAATGTCTGTGCTTTTGTCTTTATTGTTCTGCTGCTTGTGTTTACAGGATGGGGGTAAAGAATTTGCAGAGTCCCTTTTAGATGAAAGGACAAGTAAGGCAGAAGCGTGGCATCGTGACGCTGCAACTCGAGCTCAATACACAAAACCAGCACAGCCTATAACATGTGCCACTTTTGCTCAAGATGTCCTAGAAGGGAGAGCAAGTGTTTCACAGGCTCATGAACACAAACACCAGCAGCCCCTCATATTTGGGCCAGCTAGCCTCGTGGGCAGAAATCTTACAACTGAAAGAGAGAGAATGGCTGCACAAGTTTTTCAACCTAGCCACAGGTACATCAAGTCTGTGTAAACATGAYAYGCTTTTTTAGTTTGCAGTAATCGGGTAATTCTACTGTGATGCTTTGGTTTCTCTATGCTTAGCTACCACCGGTGCTTGTGGAGTTATGGGAGTATCATTACTTGATAGGATATTTGGTAAGGTGGGTATCACCATGAAAGGAGAGGCTGGTTCAAAACTGAACTCCATGTTTTCTGAATTTGTGAACTCTAAGGATAAGCCTTAAATAATGTAAAAGGCGTTTAAAACTGCTAGAAATTGGAGCTCTAGAGGAACTGGCCCGTCCTTAAAAATTTATCCTCAACTCGACCACTCCCCCCATTCATGGAAGGGTGTATATCTAAGAACTHCCTTTGCCTGTGAGAGCTATGGCCCTGAGCTRAAGTTCAGTTGTGCACTCTGCTTGAGTGCTTGTCGAACACAAGACCTCGAGAGTTTGAGCTSAGGTTGCATTAAAGCATGGTTGTACTTTACGCCTCCTTTTTTTTACTTTTTCTTTTTTGACATTAATTCTTAAAATAAAAAAGAAAAATAAACTGTATTAGAATAGAATTAGATGCACATTTGACGCCATTGATCAAACATTGCAGTGTTTGGGAGGACAGAGAGAAAGCAGGTTTCCCTGTTTTAGCTCTTCACTCTAGTTTCTTTCAATCAAAATGAAGAATAATGTCAATATATCTTTTGCTTCTCCAGGTTACCAAACCATGAGTATAGAGGAGCTGGTGAAACAGAGAGCATGAACATATGAATACTATCAGGCAGGCGAACCAAAAAGTACATACGGCAGTGAAGCAAATTCTCAGGCAAATGATGCTCCTAAATTTGGCCCCCCTGTGGGAATGAAGATGATGACGCTCGCTGGTATGAAGAGAGCAAGAGCAATGGACACTTGGAAAGATGAGAATCTCTCGTGGTCGGGCAACGAAAAACTCACTCCCTGTGGTTAAGAAGTAGAGACTTCGCCTTTCTAATTCTCGAGAATCTGCGATCATAAAGTCATGAAGGACTTGGGGGCCCTGTTTGCTTGCTGACGATAGCCTTTACTGCCTTTAGAGGTTATGTCCGTAATGATAAGTACCTGTTTGTAGATTCCGCCATGTTTCCAACTAATTCATGTATGTGTATCTTTCCTGAGCTGCTCTAGTTCTTTCCTTTTCCCAGAATCGACTTCCTGAATTTATCGGAATATCTGAGTATGAACTATATTCAACTTTTATTTATCTTATATTTTTTTAAAGTGATGTAAATAGCACGGGAATTCTTATAATTACTGCTGTAGTATGCTGTACTTTTGATTTCTGACTTTGTAATTCTATTCTTTTAAAATTAAGTAGTGGAATCGATGTATAAAGGAACATGCCACGTTTTCTATTTGTTTACAGCTTGGTTGTTTGATCAATTATTATCTGGCATTTCATGAAGGCAACAAAAAATGTTCTAAAAGTGTGTCAATTCTTATAAGGTATGTTCCTGAATTCTGCAATCATACTGTGTTGTGTGTGGTGTGTGTTTTTTAACGAAACATAACAGATCATATTCAATGCTCTCGAGGAATCGATAGATAAGCTCACAAAAACAAAGTAAACTCTGGTTCGAATATCTGTTATTTTGAATCTCCTAGTAAAACTTCTGCCTGTGAATCATCTCCTGTTTGCAGAACAGCAGACATAGATCAGCGGCACAATGAATTGCGGACATGAATATCTTTAAATAAGCAGCACGATCAGATAGTCACATTTGAATTCTTCATATTATAAGTGATCAACATATGACAAATTGAATTATAAGTGTCCATATTCTATTAATAACTAGGTAAAGGATGACTCAACAGTTGAGTATACTTTATAGGAAATCAGAAACTGAAACAGGTGAAAAAGAAATTAAAGAGTATTCGCCATCACATTTATGAAGATTCCACTGATTCGTCGACTTATCACTTTAGATACATCATTATATTACAACGCTGAATATCATAAAAGTTTATGAATTTACCGACAAGTCTTGTTGAACGTACAAAGGTGACCATTTTGTCGAATCAGTAGAATGGAAAAATGCTCAACAAAAATGGACAGGAGCCTAACACCAAAAAACCGGACTCTTGGACATGTTTTTAAAATCCTTACATGATAGACAATTTTTTTTAGAATCCGATGCATTTTCGCAATATGGACCTTTCTTTTAGTTTTAGTATTTTAGGACAAATTTCCAAAAAAAAGAAAGAAAAATTCCCATTTAATGGACATTAATTTCAAAACGAATCAAAAAAAATTAAAGAACTTGGATGGAAACAAACATATAAATTGGATCTACGGACATACACCATTAAAGGATACTGGCACTAACGTGAAACAATGGTTGAGGTTTCTCTTATATCAACATTGAAGACTTACACAAAGACAACTGCAATACAAAGGATGAATTCCAGTTTAAAAGCTTTGATCTTAAACTAGATGAAGTATTTAAGTGGATTGCTAATTATCGAAACAGCCCCTAAGGTACCACCAATAGCATGAAGTTTCTCTACTCAATCAATACATGAAATCACCTCTCTGTTGAGTGCACGATTTGCAAGCTCCTAATGCAGCTGAACCAACTTTTGATAATATAAATACATGATCAAATGTAGAACAACACTAGATGATATAATTGCTTCACATCGACATTAATCAAAATCCAAGACAACCCAAGGGAGTGAAGGGACCTTGAATTGCAAAAAAAAAACAACCTCAAGATAACAAATTCGCCTCGATTCGAGTGCAGAAAAGTCTGATCAATGTTTGTTCTATTACCTCAATGCATTGGAACCCACGGCAAACCAAACAACAAATACCAAACAAGATCAACAACAACCATACCAACACCAAGACAATCCAGACATGTCTCCTCCATATTTTTAGCTTTGTGTCTTCCAACACACCATTATCCAATAAAAAACTGCCATCTGGATTAGCAAATTCCCTATCTTTATAACCTCACAACATCATAATCATCATCATGTGACAATTAATCTTACCATCAACCAAAGCATCTCTATCTATTTGTCATACTTCCTCAGAAAATTTCTTTTTCTTGAATCCTTTGGTTAATTTGAAGGAAAAAATGAGAACAGACAAAATCTTCTTTCGTTCTGGTTGCATTCGAATTCGAAGTATTGTTGTTGTTTTGAACCCATTTGGAACTATTGGCATCAAAATCATAACTTTTGACATCAACTAATAAAAATGGGAATGAAGCTCACCTGAAGACAATAAGATGAAAACTGAAATTCGATTTTCCATTGATGATTAGGCGATCAATGATCTCCTTTGACGACCCAAGAAGCGAATTCTATCGATTTAATCATTTGAATCGAAATCCCAAGATAAACAATCAAACCCATCATGAACAAGAAGGTGTAACTTTGATTGTGTATGAGTGAAGAAAATGCTGTGATACGAGGTGTACATATTGAAGGCATTTTTGTGCAGTTGTTGAAGGATGAATCAGCTGAGTTAACTCGGCCTAAATCGTTGATGTTGATTCAAATGACGGTGATAGAGCTATGCAAGCGTGCGTACGAGATCTGGGGTCCGTACAATCATTGGAAAAATTCCTTCAAGATCCCCCCTGATTGAATTTTTGAATTTGATTGTCCAAATCAGAAACTTTTTAGTTTCGGGTTCAATTCAAACACAAACCTCACTCAGAATCAGTTACATTCCTGGACCTGGGTAAGTCATAAAATGCAAAACCCACACAACAAGATTGAACACTTTTTTTATGAACAAACGTTTGAAATATAACTGAGGATAATTTGAGGATAAACTTGAATGTGTTTCAATCAAAAATCACAAACCCACATCGGAAATGAGCTTAATTTTGATGGGTAACCAATTAAAATACAAAACCCACAAAAAAGATTGAAACTTTATGATWAATGAATGAAAGAAACGACTCTGCTTTGATTTTTTTGTTGAAAAGACTTTGAATTTCTGGTGAAAATTGGGGGATAAAGTTGAAAGAGTTTGAACCTCACCTCTCTTTCTTGTTGTTGTTGATGTTCACACACTGTTGTTTGTTTGTTGATTTGGAGAAGGAAGAGGCAAAGAAGAGAGAAGAGAGAGAAGAAGAAGAAGAAGAATTGAAAGAGGACAAAGCGGTATTAAGAAAAAGACAGAAATCTAGGGTTTGGAATCAAAGATGAGGGAATTTTTTAATTTACAGCGAAAGCAGAGGAGGATCCATCAAAGGTGGGAGAGAGGGAAGGGAGGTTGGATTTTTGGATATTTTTACATTTTTGGCCTTAGCGGGAGATACAAATTCAATTACTCATCCCTCTTTGATTTTGGATTTTTAGTAGACATGGTTTTTCAATTTTTTTTTTTTTTTTTTGAAAGAAATTTTAAAAATTATTCATTATATCTACAAAAAATATATCCCGTATTTGATTAGTAAATCAAAATATATTTACTCCTTATAATAATTTTAATCGTGAAAAAAATTACCATCAATTATGAAAATCTCATTTCATAAAATGATACCTGAAGTATTTAAGATTAACCTTACCTACTCCGTAATATCTTGTAAGAAAAGCTTGTCCTCATCAAGCTTATTAGTCATTTTTGCATTAATATGTCAAATATGCATCCATCTTCAAAAACACAGAATCACATATGTAATAATGTTAATATTATCCGATTTTAGAATATGGATACCATATTTCAAGACATTAATAGTTAATGTAATTGACATCTACTTTTATAGTAACTAGTGGCACACGGCCCGCACATTCGCGCCGTGTTCCACGTTGTAATACTTTAAAAGCATTGCATTAGCTTATGTATTTAATTTGTAATTATCTTATTTTAAAATTGAATTATATTGATTTGTGATAGCCAAAATTAGGTGCGATGGTATTTCTGGGGGGAAAATTTAAACATGTACATTGCGTTTCCACTTTATTATATTTTCGAGTTGGACATTATTAGTTTTGGGATGGAAATAAATAATAATAAACGGAACATGATTTAAACATATGCTGGAACGTCCATAATGATAGTAGCTGGTGTAAGTATGGTAACAGAACAACATTTCAAAGCATGGAATAGATGAAATTTATCTAGTTATTTAGTATTCTATTACTATACGAAATTTCAAGCCGCATTATATGTTGAATATTCCAATTTGTGAGAAAATTGAACGAAAAACTGTCTATTTTTTATTATGCCTGACTGAAAAGTATCTAATATCCATGCGCTACTCTAACGCAGTGCTTCGAATTGTGCTTCACCTACCGATCACAACTGACCTTCGGATGGTCTTGAATACTTGGTACGCTGTGCTCTTCTCCCGTCTTTTGCGTGTGTGCCCGCCCCGTCAAGTTGCCTGTCGATGCAGTGATTATAACTATTGATATTGTCACTTGGTCATGTTGGTCACAGCCGTTCCTTCGTGTAGTTTTCCCCCTTAATATCGAAGTCATCTTCTTTTACAACTTATTTCTATTACTTTTTTGCGGTTACCATTAAGATCATTGTCATTGGTTGTTGTCCTCGCCCTCTTCTATTAGACACTATAAAATATTCACTTATTATCTTTTCGAATGTTATAAGCTTATTATTTACATTCTTCAGTATTTAGATAAGTTCTGCGACTCCCCAGAGATTTCACGCCGTGCACTATGCAGCTGCCCCATTTTTTTATTTTTAATATTCAACCTTTCTTTCCTCCCTCCTGTTTATTCATCTATTTCATTTCTTACTCAAACACCGATTCTTTGTAATCATTAATAATCCCGCCCAAATTAATTAAAAAATCAATAAACAATACGTAATGCTCCTGAATAAGTGTCCATCAATGATTATCTTCAACAATGCTGATATAATTAATTAATTATGCAATCTAGTCTAATGTTATGAAGTCGTGCTGCCTATTTAAAAAATTTACGAAGCAACTGCTTTCGTGGAACACAAAGCCTCTGATAAATATTTCAATCACCAGGACGTCCATATCATTATGAACTTTCGTCTAGAGTTCTTAATAGAATTTATTAGGATGCTGACACCATCTCTGATCAGGACTTGCATCGTTAACAGCACAATATGATCGCCGATTCGCCGGTGTCCTGCAAACCCATGCTTGCCTCTTTGACTAAATACTATATTCGATTAAAACATCTGATGAATAAAAGTCAACTCTGATCCTTTTGAGATAGCAGCAACACACAACGTCATAGCGACCGCCTAATACATGAACCGCGCGTCATAGCATTGGCCTACAGTGTATCGCATTTGTGTACGCTGATAGAGATATAGTAATTTCCCCGGAAGCCGTCCTTAAACTATGGGCGGAGACTCTCCACAATACATCATAGCACCTCTCGCACAGGCCGCGCTATCAGCAAACGGAATCCGCCGCGAAATACACACGGGTTCTCGCAGAGGCTCACATATGTCGCGCCGTGTGTGTCATATACATTCCTCAAAGGACACGGTATTATGTACTCGTGTGTGCCGCCTATTACTGATCACCGCGCTCTTATCGTTTGGGACTAGTCAAATAGAAGAACTTAGCACCTGAAATCGTGTTACAAAATACCAGCTAAACATTATCCTGTATTCGAGGATGTCTCGTGCGGACTTGCGCCCTCGTGTCCTCACCGCTGTGTGAGAGATCATAAGGAAAATGTCTCATTCCTTAATCGTCGCACTCTACTCCTCTTCTCTCCTCGCGATAGCATGTCGTGCCGCTACATCCTCTGTCTTGATAGGGTAAATTAATGAATCTCCTATATAGTGTACTCAATGTCTTCCTCCATTATTCCTTCAACTGCGTGTGTGTGCTCTACACTGTGTGTGAACCCCCTTTAAGTCCAATCGTTGCTCTGAACATAACATACACATCTTCTACCTACGTCCCCTCCTGTCTCTCATTGTCCGACTTATATGCTAGATCGCGCTTGTAACATATAATTCTCTATATGAAAGTGAGAGATATACCGTGATGATTCACTCCTATCAAATTTAGAAACTCTAACGAAAGTTCATAATGCATTGGACGTCCTATGAATGTTTAGGATGTGTGCTATTCAATCTTTTTAAATAGGCACGACTCCATAAACATAGACTATGATGTTGGATAATTATTAGATGATACAGATTGGTTGTAAGAAATCATTGAGTACTATTCATGGCATCGTATTTCTATTATTTTTTTATTATTTGGCGTTTATATCTAATCTATTACACGTGTTTAGAGTGAACTGATAGCATGAATAAACTGGGAGGAGAAAGAAGTGATATTAAAAAAAAATCGTGCAGTGGCCAAGATTTCTAAATACACTGAGACGTAAATAATAGCTTATACATTCAAAAGATAATAACTAGAATATGTTTAATAGGGTCTAATAAGAAGGAAAGAGAGGACCAACAAACAGTATTCTTATGGTAACCAAACAAGATAAATAGAATTAAGTGTAAAAAGAGAATGGACTTCGAATTAAGGGAAAACACACAAGAGGACGGCAGACCGAACATCCAAGTGCAATGAGCATATCTCGAGTGAAGAATACCCATCTTTATGGATCATTACATGTAATGCTGCCAAATCGAGCACTTTAGATCAATAATAAGAATACTATTTCCACGTCAGCATAAAAAAATAGACAAGTTTTCGTTCTACTTCTCACAATTGAATTCACTATAATTCGCTGTGAAATTCGTAAGTATAAAATAAACTAATAAAAGATTACATTTCATCATGCTTCAAATGTTTCTTGTTCCTTACTTACCCGCTAGATATACAGTTATGACGTTCAAGCAATATGTTTTAAATATGTCTTATATTTTATTTATTCATTTCAAACTATAATCGTCAACGAAAATTATAATAAGTGGAACGCAATGTACCTGATTCAATTTCCGAATATAAATCGCAACTATTTGGTACCAAATCAATATATTCAATTTTAAAGTCAGATAATTACAAATTAAATACATAAGCTAATGCAATGCTTTAAGCTTTTACAACGGGACACGGCGCGAATTCGGACCGTGTGCCACTAGTTACTATAAAAGTAGATGTTCCAATTACAATTAACTATTAATGTCTTGAAATATGGATATCCATATCTAAAATCGGATAATATAACATTATTTACATATGTGATTCTGTGTTTTGAAGATGGATGCCATATTTGACCATATTAATGCAAAAAATGACTAATAAGCTTGATGAGACAGCTTTTCTTACAAGATATTACGGAGTAGGTAAGGTTAATCTTAATCTTCAGTATCATTTTAATGAAATGAGATTTTCAAATTGATGTAATTTTTTCACGATTAAAATTATTATAAGAGTAAATATATTTATTACTAATCAAATACGGGATAATTTTTTGTAGATTAAGAATTAATTTTTAAATTTCCTTTCGCGTATCGTTATAGACAAATGAGGGAGCTCTTCCTTTGCAGGGAAAAGAGCCACCTACCTGGACCCAGGCTAGTATCTCCTCGATGCCTTTATTCTATAGCCTCGAAAACTTATCTTTTGGTTTCCTTCAGATCATGCGCAAGCTCCTTGTCTTAGGCTCCTCAGAATGAAACGAAGATTAGAAGCTCATCTCCACTTTGCCCTCAGCCCTGCCAAATGCTCCTCCTCAAATTTGCATGCCTTCAGCAAGCTTCGCAAGCAACACCTCTTGTTCGTTCGCTTCTGTGACAGCGTTGATTGACTCTTTCTTTCCTCCTTGCTCCGCCAGACCTTGGACCACATGCTTGGCCAAATCCTTGCTGACTGGTGAGGAAGAGTGGTGCCTTCTAGTGATTTGCCGGTAGGCTGCCTTCACCGCATTCAAGGCTTGTGACCAGATTATTCAGTCGCCCTCTGCGTCATCGACCTTGATAGCCAAAGGTCTGATTGCCAGAGTATTCCAGGGACCCTGAACAACATCTCTTTGGCTTGCCTCGCGTCCCGGTGTGCGCGTCCATTCAATGCAGCATCAAAGATACATATACACAAGCGCATGTGAGCTCTACCTCCTCACCCTGAAAGAATATAGACAAGGCAAAGTTAAGTCATTGCGGACCTATACTTGTAAAATTTAAAATGAAGGAAGGAACTTAACTCGCGAGTCCACTCGTCGCCCTTCCACTAAGATCCAACCTCGATCTGCTGAGGCTGTCCTGTACATCCTTCGTCGCACAGTGAACCAGTCGCCCCACTAGTCTTCTTCTCTTTTCAACAGTTCCAGAATTTTCGCGCGAAAGAATAGTGTCAACCTCATCCACCTCTACCCACTTATCATCCTCTATGGGCATCGCAGAGAGTGGCAGAAACCAACGAAGTATGTTTCTTCGCAACAAACTTGTCAAGCCTTGGACGAAGTATGTCATCAACCCACAGCGACGGGTGACCTTGTGGCTCTGGCCTCTCGAGAGGAGTGCGCCATTAGTAAGGCTCGACCCTTAGGCTCGGCCATAAATCCTCGAGTTAATTCGGTCGAAGGTCCCCCACATAGCTGAATTCAGGTGTGAGAATTTGAGTGGTCTCAGCCGGCTTGCGAAGCTCTTTCCAGCTCCTCTGTATGGAGGAACCGACGTAGCCGAAGAGGCTTCTGTGTTGTTGCAGTGACACTCGCCCATTTCAGGGACATCTCGAAGTCCTGCCTCGGTGCCTTGGAGTCACTTATCAGCTGCATTTCGTCCTGGGCACATAGGGAATGTATTTGAGTCAGACCAGCCATGTGAGTCAGGATGCAAGGCCATGAAAGAGGAATCATGCGAAGTCTTTGATCTTCTTTCATATGTCACCTCGGAGCTGTGACCCCTAGGGTTGCGGCCCTAAACAACAGGGTCCAGTCCCCATACTTTTTAAGATCGAACCATGATGGATGAGATTTGGACCCAGATTAAATGCGAGGAAATGATTGTACCGCAGAGTGATGTGTTTTCGGCAGGACCGGCTCAGAAGTTGAGGCGAAGGGAGCTCTCTTCTGCCCACCTGAGCAGATCGACGAGTCCCCCTTCGCTGGTGAGTGAGTCGTGGTGTAGGCCATGGAGTTTTGGCTTTTCTTTTGGCCCTCAATCCCTTGCCTTTGCCAGCCACCCTCCAGGTTGCTTTCCTCTTGGGCTTTCCGTAGGCTCACTTACTTTTGGGACACCAGGTTCGCAGTTCCCTGGGTTCTGACCTATCCCATAAGACTGGCCGAGGAGATTTATGTTCTGTCCTTCTCTCCTCGTTCGCGAGGAGTGTTTTGATTGCTTATTCTCCCGCTTCCGAGGAGTGGTTTGTGGTTCTCTCCACCTCGCCCTGCGAGGAAGTTGTCTTTGCTGCTCTCTCCTACCCCTCGCAAGGAAGATTTGGTTTTGTCTTTTTCCTCGCCTCGCGAGGAGTGTCCTTTCTGACTTGGTATTGGAGTACTGTGTCGAGACAACCAGACAGACATATACGAAATCGAGTTGGTCCCTTCCTTGCTGCAGTGTCTCCCAGCCTTTAAGATATCGAGGCTTCTCCAACTTCTTGCACATGAAAAAGGAACACACAATAAGAACCTCGCAAGAAATAAAGTAAAAAGGCTATTTAATGTCTCCGCATTTGAGCAACTTCATGCGAGACATAAACTTACAACATTTCGCATTTGAAGAAAACAGTTCATGCAAGGAAACTAATGATGTGCGAGAGTAGCACTTACCCGAATGAGTGGCATTCTCTCTGCGGCTCTTTAAACCGCATATTCGACTTGCGAGAGTTGGAAGTCCTTCTGCATGTCCGTTCAATGTTTGGTGCTACTTACCAAAGAAGCTTCTGCGAGAGGAAACACTGGTTAGAAAAATTCTAACAAAAAGAATTAATCATAAGTCAAAAGTCTACCTCTTTGTTCTCGCGGATGCGACACCACTGCGAGTTCAAGGCTACGCAGAGTCCTTATTGCCAAAACACTCAAGGGTGGGAGCCAGTTCTTGGAGACGGTGGGCCTCGAGATAGGTTCCTAAATTTGGTACTCCACGTCTCAAGTATTCTAACTGCTGTCATCAACAGGGTTCTTGCCCCCAGCTTCATTCTCCTTGAAGATTGTTTTGATGCGAGGTCCATGAGGAGAGGATCCTCGCAAGGGAATGTCTTCTATGCGCAAAGGAGAAAATCATTCTTCCAGTTGTACCCTTTATTGGGGTTTATTCCCAGCGAGGAAATGTATTCCCTTTCTGCTGAGCTGGAACCAACCAGCCTGAGCATCTACTGTTCGTTGGAGATCAGATGCATCGCGAAGGAATACATCTGTCTACATGGCCAGCCTTTCACTTTACCAAAGACGCCATGTGTCCAAGTATATGACACATGACGAGGTCGTCAGTTGTGCGAGACCTTATGCATCGGCCTTCCGCACCATTATATGAAAGGAATGGAGAGGAAACGCACAATACACACACGACCTCTGATTGTCAGAGGGTGTCGCCTTATCTCCTCCCTTAAGTACATAGCTATATCCTCTCGCCAAAGTAACATGAGTTCACACAATACTTAAAGCGCGCTCTTACTTCACCGCTCATAAGTGTGGCTGATCGCCGCCCCTTACAGCCATACATCCTCTCCTCCAGATATACAAGCCGTGAGAGTGCGTCTCTCCAGGACCTTTCGCACTATAGTGACGCAAGGACTGTCTTTCCTCTGTCTGCAGAGATTTCCTCCACCTCTTGTGGTTATATTTTTGCATCCAAGCAATGGTTCCTTGTCATACTCTCCCATCCTCATCTTGGTCCATCTTGGCGTCTTTTATTGTAGGCATCAGCCATTCACGCTCTCCGCAAAGCGGCTACCTCAAAGCTCCGCTTTATTTCGAAGGAGTCAGACTGGAGTCTTCCACTCGCAGAGGAATGCCGACAAGAAGTACTGGCTGGTCTGGTCGTCCTTCATAAAATTGGTCCCAGTTGCTCTCCTAGTAGTCGTTGGTTTTTACTGCGAGGCTCCTGTACGATAGGACAGAAGTTCAAGGAGGACAGGAGTAATACAGAGTGCGAGGCAAATCAAGGGAGGAGACAAACAGTTAATTGGAGCCAGGCGAAGTGGACTGGCTACTATCAAGCCCACCTCTTATTTTCTATTGGGCGAAGAGTCCGTAGAACTTGCGTCGCTCCTTATTACTTTGATAAAAAGAATAAAGAATCAAGTGCGAAGTAGAAAGCGGTCGCGAACAATACCCTGCATGGCGACGTGAGCCAAAGTTCGAAGAAGATTGCAAAGAACTCCGACCACGACGAAAAACTGCAAACTGACGAAAGAAGAACCTTGCTAACTGCGAACCTAGTTGCCGCGGAGTGTGAAAATGCGAAAAAATTGGAGAAAAAGTGCGAAGAGGGATGAATTTTCAGCGAGAAGAGTAAAATCTTCCCCTCCACAGAAGTTTAATAATGCTAATACTGCATCAACGATTAACCCTATCTCCTATATTTCAAAATTTGAATGGAAGAAGAAGTTCTGAGCGGGAAGAGAGGACTTTGTCGTTTTCAGCTGCTTCTACCCGCGAGAATTCCAAAGCTACGATTAAATGCCTGGTTAGGCCTGGCCATCTCATCTCCCACGTAAGGCACGCTTTCCAATGTTCAAAAAATTGAGGTTGAAAATACTTAGTTTTGTTGCCATTTGAGGCTTGTTTCACGAAAAATAATTAAATGTAAAATCAAATCAAACACCCCATAAATCCAAGTTTATTGGGTCTTTGAGGGGCACAATGAATGTGGCACGGAAGAATCCCGCCCCACGTGTCCTTCCAATATAGGTCAAAATGATTCCACGTGGCAAACGCATACAGTTTTAATTAATCTAGAACTGAAACGGGACGTAGAACCGACGTTTCTACACCGAAATGTGTAGTCTACTGGAATGCTCTCGAAGCCATGCAAGATGACAAGTGTCACTTCATCAGTGGCTCCATTGGTTTGAGATTGCGTTCGACTCTAAATACCTCAGATAGACAAACACCAGGAAACACACAACTTTCCAAACCTCGCACTGTCAATTGCCCACAACAACTCAATCTATTTGAGGGGAATCCATCTCTCATCCTACTTTCTTTCTCCTACTATCATTAACTCTGAGACCCTTTCTTTACCCCCTAACACTCCATCACTTCCCTCAGCATCGGGAACAGGCACGAGATAATCCTATCTTAGCGATGTATCATCTCCTTTTTGTGTGCAGGTTGCCCAGTCAGCACAAAGTTCTTCACGACGCATAGGAAGTCAACGTCGCGGAACCTCCACGTGCTAATAGATAGCGTCTACACTCCCGACCGTAGGCATACTGACTGGAAGCCATCCACCCCTCTCTCAACCCAGAAGCTGAGGAAAGTAATTGTAGCACAGACCCACTTCATCCCCGATACTTTTTTGCTTTTACCATAAAACCCAATTTTGGAATTTTCTTTTTTTTAAGCAGTTTTTTACATTTCCTTTTTTCTATAGAATTTTTTAGGTATTAATTAACTGTTTTGA
>SNQN01002627.1:57757-71283 GCA_008642245.1 Bassia scoparia | reverse complement strand
TTTAGGAGTTCTATATATACTCCTTATTTCCGTAACCTAGCAACTATTCTGAATCTGTACTTTGTAATCTTTCCTCAAATCAATAATACTATCTCTGCTCTGCCTATGGACATAGCCGACGCATTGTCGATGAACCACGTAAATCTGTGGAAGTACAATTGCTCTCTTGTGGTCTTGTGGACAAGATTTTAGGTTGTAGTCTACCATAGACAATGCGAGCCCGCCATACTAGTAATACAGAATTTTTTATCAGCCAAAGAAAGGAAGAGATTGTTAGAGTGATCAAAGTCCATTTGTAGGAGAGCTGGTGAAGACCAACTAATAATTGATGATACTCTTGCTTTACTTTCTTGTTTTATTTAAAGTAACGATTAAAGTATCTAGTACCCGTCGAATATTGGTATCGTATTAGTATCTGGCGCAATAACATCGACTAAAAAGAAGTATCCATTCCGCATACGCATAGGTGTATTGTTTGCTCCTAAAAAATAATTATAAAGCATAAATTGCACTCATCCCATACATGATTGGCATAAATTTCACAAGTAATGGTTCCAAAACAAAGGGGAAAAAAACTTTAAACATAAACCCATGAAAAACATCACAAGTAGTGAATAGAGGTACAAAGAAACTTAATAAAGATTGATAATTAATACAATAATGGGTTAATAATGGAATATGTTGTTCAATTTTCCGTTGATACAACCATCTGTCTCTCACTCTCTTTTTTTTTTTTTTTAAATGTAAATGAGGCACAAGGACGAATTACAAATTTATAACAGGGAATGATATATGAGGATTCGAACCTTCAACCATAAAAGATCAAAGTGAGGTTGAAGTTATTGTTCCAAACCTCTACTTCACACAAATCTCAAGATTTCTCTCATCCTGTGGATCCTGGCACAAGTTTAAAAAACAAAATAAGCAAAGCTTACATGAAACATTTTTTTATATAGTATTGTAGATAATAGAACAGTGAGAAAACTTGGGTGGATATCGGGTGCACCAGATTATAGTGAATCTTCTTATCAAAATAGTGACCCCCTAAACACTCWATTTCAATATAGTTATGAATTATTAGAATTGTTATATCGACCACAAGTGTCACCATACTTTAGTACGAAATAAATTTATTGCACACTAAATACAAACCTGAGTGTTTTTTCTACCGAGCAAGTACTCATCTATATGAGTCAAAAACTCAAGGTGAGCGTAGCTTCTTGACGAGACATTCATGCGAAGTCATCTGATCGTTCTCGAATGATGGGTCCTAATGAAAACTTAAAACTATCTTGTTGTTTTCAGCTACTGAGGACACAGCTACATCAATTGTTGTGGTTTTTTATTTTTTATTTTCAGGTATCTGATAACGCCCAACAGAAAATAACAAAATAAATTAAACGTTAGTTGTATAAAAAAAAAATTATACACGATTGCTTGCATATTTTTAGACGATTTACAATAGAAATTAAACACGAGCAACTAACGTATAATTCTTACCCTTCAAATTCTTTCTTTAGGTTTTTTATCTTGGCATTGTTGATTGAACCTTTATAATCTATCTCCAGGTTAAAGTTCCAGTCAAAACCAGTCTTATGGTTCACAATGTTTTTGCTCATCAACTCCGAGTTGGGTAGATCACTTCCACTTGTGTGTCGATTCTCAAGAAGGTTGTTTTCAAAACATCAACTATTTTTACCTTCAACTATATATAGGAATTGAAATAATATTAACCTTATTCAGAATTCAAAAGGTCAAAATTATACACGTAGTGCAAGCAATTTGAGAGAAGCTAAAGGTGAAAGAACGAACCATTTGTCATCAATGACACAAAATCGCCGACCTCAAAAGGACGCATCATACACAAACACAAGGCCTTTAAAAAAGGCGCTACAAGAATCCTGAATCATAAAGCTAGTGCTACGGAATGGCGCTCCGACGAGGGCTAGTGTATCAAACTTAGCCAACCTAGTAACCAGTAGCCACAGTGCAAAAGCGGCGACAATTAGTATCGTACTCATAACACGGTCCAAAAAAAACCACCAGCTTATCGACACTAGCTATGTATTTGCCAACTCTACACAAGTCTTGCAAGCCTCTTCTGGACAAACCAACATATTTATAGAGTGGTTAGTGGTTACACTTGTGTTTTAATGAAGAAAAGAAAAAACTTACTCCCTCCATAATGCAAAATCGCAGCAATCAATATTCAGACATTATATAGAGAGATTTAACAAGGTAAACGAACATAGATTATTAATCAATATTAAACCTGGCAATTTCACCCTACTTCATGGATATCTGATTCCATCCGATCCGTTTTCATGGATGAAAATTCGAAAATTTGAGGATTATAATCGGGTGATGGATGGATCGGGTGACGGGTCGGATACGGGTGGAGTGCATCCATTCGTCGCCCGACCCATCCACCTGATCCATCCGTCTATTTATACAACAAAATATATATTTTATTAAAATTTCTACTTTTCTTTTCTTTTACCCAATTATTCCTACCGACCCAACACAATAAATACTAGGTTTTTGTCATTCGTATCTTGAAACTGCTTTATTGTTGTGAAATTAGAGCTTAAATCCTTAAAGCACAGTGAAAAATTGTCCAATAAAAAAATCAATGCGAATTGAATCCCGTTAAAAATCCGATCCATCCATGGATGATGGATGATTCGGGTGATGGATGGGTCGAGTGGAGGTCGGATGGTTCGCGGATGGAGGCGGATTGAGCTCCACCCGACCCATCTCCGATCCATTGCCAGGTCTAATCAATTTTTATAATTTTAACATTTTAACTCAACAAACTTATCATTCTATTTTTCACCCTGTTAAAATTATTTTGATTAATCCATTCGTTACCTTGCTAACACTCTTCTTAAGAACATATGAAAAGTCAATTATTACGAGTTTTGCATAACAGAACGAAGACTAATTTTGAAGAAAAAAAAAAAATGCGACAGTATTGAACGAAGTATATATGTACCATCCATTTTCAAGGTGTGAATATCATCTCTTGACCTTCTGGAATAACTTGCTGCTTAAATTGTAAGAACTTATCAGATCCAATAGGGCCTTCAAAACTTCATCAAATGACCTGCTAAACAAGTTAAAACCATGAACGACACATCAGAATAACATTAACAATTTATGTAGGAGCCCTAGGAGGGAGCAGAACTATACTGTGTTCGTTATCGTTTTTTTTTTTTATTTTTATAAAACCAATCATTGATGAAAGAAAAAAATCAATGAAAGCATAAATTAAATAAAAGTGCGGATTTTCACTTGGAGTGCATAAATCAGTTCCGTTGAAAACTATAAATTTTCCGCACCTGTTATGGGTCTCTCTCTCTCTTCAAATCTTCCAAAATGTCGGAAGCATATTCGTCTGGTGGAAGATTCAATCCTGCTGCCAAAAAATAATGAGCCATTTGCTGCAATTCAACAGCGTAGGTTCCGTCTTCCCCTTCAATAATAACTCTTCTCCAGTTTTTTTTTCTTCTTCAGACGCAATTTCATCGTTTTATCCTGCATTTGCGTATATAATATTTTATAAAATCTGCATCGTATTGAAATTAATCATATCCATACATATACATGGATACTTATTCATGTGATTATACTTTCTTTTTTTTTAAAAAAAAACTTGTAACCGTGCAAAGTAAATTATGAAATGATTGATCGAAGCAAAATTATATTACCCTCAATGGTATTGTAGTGAGAATATATTTAGAAGTTCAGTTCGTTTGATGAGCGAAAACATTTTTTTTTTTTTTAAAAAAAATTCATGCAGGTGTGAATTGTACTCTGGATTGGACCCGTGATCGACGGGATCCTCTGAACTAAGGTAAAGCTCGTCTTCTTGGAATAGGGATGCAGGATTTTGGCAAAAATTTTTATGACATACATCTTTAGATCTGTAAATTTTTTTTTCACCAACTACCCGATGTCGAATTCGATTCCGGTGTCGAATTCGATCCCGTGTCGAATTCGATTCCGGTGTCGAATTCGATTCCCGTGTCGAATTCGATCCGTGTCGAATCGATTCCCTGTTCGAATTCGATGACTGTTCATACTGAGACGGTAGAACATCATGCTTGCGACGGCTATGCTGCATGGTACCGCAATTTCTCTGCACCAGTGAAGATCACGTTGAACCTGTTCGTAACAAACACGTTTTTCGAACAGCAAGAGAATCCAAGTTCTGAAGAGCCAAACAGCGGAGAAGATGATGAGGAAAAACAGGTGACACTCCTACTAGTAGCACACGCCGCCCTTTGTGCGTGCCGTTGCTGCTTAAACTTCAACCCGAGATAGAACACCCAAACATGGATTAACATGACATACTGAGCATCAGTATCACGCCGCTCTTCATCCCTTCCACCCCAGTACACCACCTGGCCTATGCTGCCGGAGCATTGTTTTGATGGTCTGAAACAATCTTCCTTCCGGACTGTGTTGATAAACCGACAAGCTCCGCAGCTGCCACAACGCGTTGTTTGTAAATACAGTTTAATCATGTTGTAGAGCACGAAGGCAAGAAGCGCTGCACGGAACGATTCGTGCACCGGGTAAGTCTCCGACTATCGTGTACGTGTCGAGATTGGGTGTCGTTCGAAGACTACGTACCCGCGTACAGAGAAACAGACAGTCCATGATCTCGCACACTGCGGTGAGGACGAGCGAGGGTACCGCTTTGAACGTGTGAAACTTCAATGGGATGCTGAAACATGGCGCATCTAATGACCACTATGGAAATAAAGTACCTAAACAATATATGCCGTACGCCATGAAATGGTGACGATCAATTTTTCTAGCGACGACTCTACTATCGGAACAGTACGTGGATTACGTGCGCGAGCATCAATTGAGGAACATGAACCCCCCGTAAAAATACCGAGCAAAACCATCAATATTGTTAAGTCTAAGGCAATCCAAAAGCCGATGACAATATTAGTTTAGTCGCGACATCATATGCATTACCAACCCTAAAATGAGCATACCAACGAATATTAAAAACGATGCACTAGCACTGGTAATTCTACATGACTGCTAAAATGCAAACACACACAAATATCGAATAATACAATGAATTCTTGGTTGCTTTCCAAACCCAATTCAAGCACAGATTTCCCTTTGTGGTTAGGGGACGACTTGGGGTCGCGCCCATCCGAAGAATTGGTAGACATCATATATAAACGGAAAATTTCTAGTCAATATAGAAAAAAAAAATATATATATAATAAATAAAATATATTGAATTGATTACTAATAATATATATATATCCAAAGAATTGAATTAGATGAGAGAATAATAATGATGCTCAACATGTTTGGAAATTTAATAAGTGGTATGACTGATGAATGAGGATTGTGAACGTACACAATGCATGTACTTATTTTGCATTATTTGACTTGGTTTTTTTGCTATTTAAAGGATGAAACTTGAATAAAACCTTGCTAATTGATAAAAAAGAACAGGTTTCAAGAAAGAATATAAAAAGCTAATTATGATCGAGTTAATTCATACAGAGAAACGAAATATTATATGGAATGAGATGCCATTATTTATGTTTAACGTTTTTGTACCGTACTACTCTTACGTTTTATAGATCGAGTAACCTTTTTAAAGGAACTAGGTTAACTTACGAACGTGAGGATAAAAATGAAAAGTGATGTAAAGAAGAAGAAGAGTATTTAATTTGGTTTAAGTAAGGAATGAAATTAGTGCAGGCCAAAGTTGAACGACCTCCGAACACGACCTGGAAAAAAGCGAGTTAGATTCGAATTTTTCGACACGAAAACTTAAATGGTCGACACGACTGAAAATAAATGGGTTAGGTTAAGGTTTAAATTAAACTGAACACGAAAATAACACGAAATTACAAAATAAAAAATAAAATATTCAGCGGCCAAACTATTTACTAACGCAGAGAAAAGTTGATACGACACGAAAACATGATACGAACACGACCTGGAAAAAAGCGGATTAGATTCGAATTTTCAGACACGAAACTTAAATGGGTCGATACGAACCACGACCTGGAAAAAAAGGTCGGGTTAGTTACAAAACTCAACAAAAAAAATACGACACGAACACGACACGACAATTTATCAGAGCTAAATGAAATGCAATCGTCGTGGTAAGATGTTGCATGGATGCATGTAACCCAATTTTTGCTGTCACGTATTACGTGTTTTACGTGTGGTAGTGTCATTATTTAGTTGCTTAAAGGTAAGCAAGAATAAATTAAAGGCAAAAATTAGAATAAGATTAAGAATCAAAAAAAGAGTAATATTTTATATTGGTCAAGGAAGGAATGCAATGTCAATGTCAATATACATTTTTGTTTGAACTTGTGATGTATAAGGAGTAGGGCAGGTAAAGTGTCATGTCGTGTCGTGTCGTATCACTCACAACAAACGGTAGAGATCCCTTAACCTTAACCTGACTCGTTTAATAAACATGTCGTGTTGTGTCAACCGTTTAACTTAAACGGGTTGTTTTCGTGTCGAGTTAGCGTGACACATATTTTTTTACATACTAATGATATAATTAGGTGCAACCGTGTCGTGTCAACGCGCTTACATAAACGTGCAAGATTCTCAACCCAAACTCGTTAGTAACGTGTCGATTTCATGTCGTGTTAATGGATCGTGTCACTTTTATCACCTCAATAAGAGAAGGTTTGTTGCATGTCGATCAATATACATTTTTACTCGTATCTTGCCTGTCTCTGCTATTGTTTTAAAATAATAGATCATGCACAATAATTCGACCTACAATTTAAATAGAACTCGATTTGAGTTGTCAATAAGGCTAAGTCAATGTCATAGCCTAATTTAAACATAGGCTCGCTCAATTGTTACGCTTTATTTGCATTTCTAGTTGATCGAGCTTCATCACATACAGTGACCCTTATATCAATAAATGACTCATTCTACTTTACATCAATATAGTGATAAACAATAAGGTCACTTTGTTACATATTAATCAAAAAGGTCAGTATAATCTGATGCATAGAAATTTATTGTGCATCCGATATACCTAATACTTTATTTAAAAAAATAGATTTAGCTTTAACAGCGGACTTGACTTATTGACAATTGCTAATAAGAAATTAACAATATTACAAAAAGATAAGTGTTGTTAACAATTAACATTAAAGATAATATATTCATTATGGAATAACATTATGTATACTACTTATTTTAAGTAAGGAATGAAATGTCATTTCACAAGGTTAGATTAGAATAATTTTTTATTTTTTTGATAAGTAGTAGATTAGAATAATCAAGGCGACAAAAAGAACAATACTAAAAAGAGTAATACTAAATAGAAGATAACACGAGTAACTAAAAGAGGCAAAAGGAAGAATATTAAATAGAGTAATATATACTGCATGAGTGCATGGAACTCCATGAAGTATGCTATTTAAAAAAGAATAATGTGGGACCAAGGTGCTCCACAATGTAAGAGCTAGAGAAAAGAAAATAAAGTGAAAAGGTGGTCGTCTATGTTAATAAAAAGACCGTCTATGTAAATTTAAAACTCATCTGTGTAAATTTGAAAGTGATCCATGTAAATTTAATAATATTTCGTGTTTGATTGAGCTTCTTATCCCACCCAKTTTGATATATTTATTATCATCGATCCCTCCATCTATGTTAATCGTTAAACAATCATACTCATACATTGTTCAAGCTGGGCTAAGCTTTGCTCGGGTTTGGGTTATTTTAATCTTTTCATTAATATAAAATAATTCCATCTCCACAAATTTATTACCTACCCTTCAATAGGTAATAAAATTATAAAACTTGGAGAATAGAGACTAATTAATCTCATTCCCATTCTCATTCTCACCTTAAAATCCAATTCTCACCTTAAAATCCAATTCTCACATGCCAAACATTGAACTATATAAAAAATTAGAGATTAATAATCTCATTCCCTATCTATAATCCCACGTACTAAATACCCCGTTTGAGTAAATAATAAAAACAGAAGAATGGAAAATATTGCTTCTATTTTATTTTAGCAAAAAAGAAATTACGGAGTGATGTTTTATGCCGCTAGGTTCTATTCTCATCAAATGAAGTTATTTAGATTAAATTGAACTTATTTCTACTGAACTACTTATTTTTGCTACAAACTTAACATATTTCTTACATATTGAACTTATTTTTACTAAACTGAACTGCTGATTTTTATTGAAACTTATTAAAATAAGATGACGAAAACAAGGCCTAGGAGGCTAATAATCAGTCCAGCTTCATTTGTCAAATGACAACTATACATCTAACTAATAGCTAACTAGTGGGAGCTACCATACCTGTCTCTTATACACATCTAGATGTGTATAAGAGACAGGCTATTGCACGCTTCTTTCTACAGAAACCAACATATATACATACATTAATATATACTCGTCCTTGTAGCTCACTTACAAAAATTGAGCATACTTTTAACGAAAAAAGTGAGGGCCGGGATAATAAAGATTTGAACATGTGACATGACATACTCAATAGAGGACCAACTCAACTACAGAGCATGTATAACATTAAGCAAATAGTTTGAATGCCATCGAGATTAATTTGTATGTTTATCACTCCTTCCCACATGAAAAATAATTTTGGTTTTGAAATGTGGATGATTCACATTTCATAACTTTTTTTTTTTAAAGAAAAAATAAAATTTTATTAATTAAAATCAAACGGCATATACAATAATATATAAGCATCATAAAAAAGTAAAATACAATCTAAATTAATAAAGTAAAATTCTTATTCAAAGTAATATAAGTATACTAATGAGATTCTGGATTGGTCATAACTTTCTTCTTATATGCTCACTTTCGTACTAAAGAGGAACCATATGAGAGGATATATACTTCCTCCGTTTTTCAAAAATTGTCTCAATTTTCTTTAAGGGTAATTTCACAATAATTGTCTCACTTTGCTTTTTTTTTCCAATTTTGGTGTGGGGATCACAATTAAAATACTAATTCTTCTCTCTTTTATGTGGGGACCACAATTAAAATACTATTTTTTTTTCTCCCACTACTTTGTTAAAATATTCATCAATATACCTACTTTAACCACTTTATCTCTTTTTTTGTCCTCACTTACACACCTGATCACTCACCAAATTTTGTCTCGATTTCCTAAAAAATCAAAGTGAGACCATTTTTGAAAAACGGATAAAGTATACTCCCTCCATCTTTTATTATTTGCTACATTTTGACTTGTAGCACTGTTCATTTGTGAACTTTGACTGTCTTTAGATTTATATACATAAGGAAAAACATAATCATGATTGATCTTGTTTGATTCGTCTCAATTTGTACTTTTTAAATATATAATTATTATAATTTTTTCATATATGTAACTTGAGATATTAGTGTTTGAAATTGTGTCTCGAAAACTGTGAAAAGGCAAATGCAGCAAATAAATAAGGATAGAGGGAGTATATTTTTTTTATAAAAAAAAAACGCATAAGTATAGAAGTATGTACCGTCCATTTTTCAAATTTTGGATAAAATATCTCAAGATTTTCCGAAATCTCAAGTTGTAGATCAAGTTGCTTCTTAATAAACTCATCAAACATGCCTTCAAATCTTTGAAATTTCTCCTTCAACTTATTGCGATCAATAGTTGCCCTGCTTAAAACCATGAGCGACACACCAAATTAGCAACCTAGTATCTTATAATCAACATGGGAAACTATAGATTATGTTCGTTATGGTTATGGGCATCTATTATTTGAGAGATAAATTGGAGTGAGAAAATGTGGAAAAAAAAAAAGCAAGGTGAAGTTAAAAAACAAAAATAGATTAGACAGAGAGTGTACCAAAATGAAGAGTACCTGTCATCATCGGTCTTGCTCTTAAGGTCTTCCAAAATGTCAGAAAATATTGTCTGGTGGCAGATTCATTTCGGCTTTCAAAAAATAATGAGCCATTTGTTGCAATTCATACAGTGTAGGTTCCTCCTCGGGTCCCATAATAACTCTTTTTGCGCCTTTTCTTTCATCTTCTTGGACAATTTCTTCACGTTTCTTTGGATAAGTTGGGCGCCTCTAAAGTTGGAGCATTTGTAGAGTTGTAAAGTTGTGAGAGTGATAGATTTTTATATTTTTTATTTTACTTTAAATTTAGTTTTAAACTTTGTGCAAAATCAATATTAGTCATTGACATTAATCTATTTGAAGGATTAGGTTTTTTTGAATTCGTGTAGAGTTCAATCTGGAAGATCCAAACCCTCCTTTTCCCCCTTTTTTACACAGTTTTCCAATATAATTTCAAGTGTTATTATTTTGACTCACGGATAAAAAAAATTACTACATTAGATGCATTCACAAAAATTTATTCGTTATGAATTCACAAATTTTCCTTAAATTGTACGGAGTATATAAATAAGTATTTTTTTTTTTTACGAATATTAATAAAATGTTAGTCAAAGCGAAATCATGAATAGTACTCCATCCCTTTCCTTTTATTTGTAATGTTTTTTTCGAAATTGAATTTTTAAATGTTTTGTTTACTATTAAATATATTCTATTTTTATCTCTAATTTTATTTACTATTTACATGGTAATAAATGAATTGAACCATAATATTATTTTTTTTTCTTTCCATCAATGTAATAAAATTTAACCACTATCTATATTACGTTTTCACATGATACATACCAATAAAAAAAATCTAATAACTCCGTCTTCAAGTAAGAATTTTATTAAATTAATCAGTTATCTCTATTATATAAGCCAAGGGGGAGGAATGGTGTCCCTCCTCTTAAAAGTACAAATACCCTTAATGAATGTAATAAGATATAATCATTAATTTCTTACTAAAAAAAAAAATTAAGTAATTATGATGCATAAATATTTCCAATTAATATCAATTATAACATTGACAAGACTTGAATTCAAATTATGAAAAAAAATGATATCAAATAAAAATTATCAATAAAATTTTTTTCATAAAATAGTCTAATCATTGATATTATTTTAAGAAATAAATACTAATTATTAAAAAAAATTAGATTCAATCAATATAACTTTATGCGTAAAGTAATCTAACTGAAAATTTTCAATTATCATAAAGCCATTATTTGAAATTTTGACCGTAACAATCACATGTATCCGTGCAAAACGAATAAAAGCTAGAGTTACTAATTAATTATTTATTTTTGTAATAAATGAAAGCTATTATGAGCAAAGAAAAATAAAAGATTTCATATAAAAATTTAAAAGCTTTTATTAAATATATTAAATGAAATAATCAAGCACGCATCGCGTGCAAAATACTAGTATTAATTAAACAATGTTTTTCCTAATTCTCTCATCGATTCTTAGCTGGACAAACAAAGAGAACGAGGAGAGTAATAAAAAGGCGCAACTGAAAACTGAATGTAAAATTTACCTCTGATTGAGCTCCTCGTCATCATCATGATCATCGGGACTTTGTAATACTTGTATCCTTGTAGTAGTGATTCAGTGCAGTTGATGAGTAATTCTAACAGATAGTTCAGTGGATTTTTATTATTTATACTGCACTCTACATTGCAACAGCTTAAAAAACCATTCTGCCTTCTGTTTTTATATTGCACTTACGTTGCAACATATTAATTATAATAAAACAATCTGCATTCGGCCGTGTGAGATCGTCTGATCTACTACTCTTGCCGGGCGTGTAGTGAAGATGTAGAATATCGTGCTTGTGACGACCAATTACTCCAAGGAAGTACAACTTAGCGGCAGCATCGCTGATTTTCCCGTGGAACTTGCGGTAAATGACACGGTTTTCGAACAGCAAAAGAATACATGTTCGGAAGAGCCAGAGAGCGGAGAAGATCACGAGGAGGAAGCAGGTTAAACTTCCGAATTTGAATATCCTTTCGTCTTTGTCTTCCGTGGGATTTTCATTTCCGTGCTTCTTGAGCATTATCCCGAAGTAAAACACCCAGACATGGGATAACATTAGCATGCTGAGAATGAATATCACYCTGCTCTTCATCCCATCGACCCAGTACATCAGGGCTCTCCTGCGAAACAATCTTCTGTCCATGTTAAACTTTTTGCGAAACCAGTGCTGATAATCTGATAAGTTGTTCAGCTGCCACACTATGCTGTAAATCGACAACCTAATCAGGTTGTAGAGCACAAACACGAGGAGTACTACTTTAATCGATTGGTGAACCGGGTAAACCCCGGCAACTCTGTAGTCCCTCAGATGAGGGTGTCGTTTCATCACTACATACTCCGCCCCGTACAAGAGCACGAGACAGTTGATTATCTCGTACACCGCGTGTGGAACCACCAGGCTCCCACTTTTGTACGTGTGGTATTTCGTCGGGATTCGGAACACCGCCCACCTGATGATCAATAAGGTTAACAAGTAGCTGAAAAAATATATGCCATACAAGATGAAATTGGTCTCTATGATTTTGGATAGGGTCGACCCTAGTATCGCAACACGTACGTCTCCTAGGTGCATCAAACGGGGGACATGGATTATAAGTCCATAAAATACAGCAAGCAAAATAATCAATACTGCAGAGTCTAGGGTCATCCCGGTGAGGATCACGAGATTAAGTTTAGTCGCGACATCAAATGCATCACCACACCCGAAAATGAATTGAAAAAATCTAATTATTAGGTAAGATGCCATTAGCACTGGCAGTGCTAAAATGGCGGCCACAACGGCCACAACGAAAACACCCAAATATGACAACACAACTAACAACTTCACAATTAATTTCCATACTACGTATAAAATTAGTGCAACAATTAACAATGGAACTAGAAAAAATATCACCAACTTAAACCCCCCTTTTTTTTTGGACTCATCCCTATCGGAGATTGGTAAATCACTCCGTTCGGAAGCCGCCATCGATAGAAGAAAAAAAAAATATGTATGTATTGTACTATCCAAAGATAAGAATTAAGATGACAAGAATAATAATAAAGATGAGAATGTTTGGAAAATTTTAAAGTGTTGGTGATGAATGAGGATTATTAAGAATGAACACYATGCATGTTTTAATCACATTAATATTATTATGTGACTTGAGTTGCTTTGTTATTTAAAGGATGAAGACAATGACACCCAAAAATATGCTTGCTTGTAATTAAGGCCATGTATATATGTTTCTTTGGAGAGAAAGACTCTGATCTTTGGGTTTAAAATATGGATGTAACACAGACCCTCCGATCCCTATTTGTCATTGCATGTTGACTTTAATATTGATCATCTCAAGTAAAAGTTTAAACTGATAACTAAAGTCGAGGAAAATGTTATACAGTACTTCCTCCGCGTAAGGTCTTAATGGAAACATTGAGTGTGYCACGAATTTCTAGTTGGTTTATGAATAGTAGTGTTTGATATGTTCACATTCTTGTTATTACGTAAACGAGGTGAGAGAAAATAGTGTTTTACCGTATTATTGTTTGAGACTTTGAAGTGTGCACAAGCAAAAAACAGTTGAAAGCAAGATTTCGTGACATATGGTTTTTT
>SNQN01002627.1:13829-51789 GCA_008642245.1 Bassia scoparia | reverse complement strand
GCGTGCACTAAAAATCTAGTTGTGATATATGAGACAAGCAAACACGATAAAAAGTGTATATATTTATTAATATATGTATTTTTTTTTTTTTGTTCAGAAACGGCGGCAACGTTTGTGTATGCCTGCAAATACATCTAGACGCAAATGAGCTCGTGGTTTGTTTTGATCGAATATGAGTGCGACTACTGATTGTGAATTTGGTGTTGGGTAATGTTCACCAAATTTGGATGCTTCAGATTCTTGTATCATTACAACTTGTTGCGGCAAGCTTTATAATCGGAGACACTTGTAAGGCTTTATCCAAGATGCGTTTGTCTACTTGGTGCGACCTTTCGAGATCGGCGATTTAATGTGTATTCAAAAACATGGTTCGTCTTTTTCACCCTCGCTCTTCTAAATTTACACCTCGAATATTCAAATATATCTATGTTTCGTGTTAGTGTACATGTATAAACATATATAAATTCTCGGCCTTGAGCATGACATGTGACCTATTGAATAAATAATTTCAATTTGAGATTTATGACTCTGCATTAAAGGTGATTATATTTTATGTCTCAATTTTCATACATACAGTTGGAAGTAAGAACAATTGGTATTTGGAAAAACTTTCTTTAGAGCGGACACACCAGTAAAGGTGATCTATCCAAACAGGATCTAATGAACAAAAACATCACAAACCACAAGACATGTTTCGATTGGAATTCAAATTGGAGATATTTGTAAGTTCACGAGACAAGAACAAGATCGATGAGCTAAGGAAGCATTTGAAGGGTAAGAGTTAGTGGAATTGTTTGCAAAGTACAATATAGTTAATAAATTTTATGCAATATCATCAATATACAGATATGCTATTTATTTTTCGAAATTATTCTAAGCGTGAATTTGTTACGTTTTTTGTTTTCTCGGGGTTCATCAGATACTATCCAAAAAAGAAAACGAGAATCTCCACCAATTCGTAGAGTTGTCCACAACAGATGACAAGAGCATCAAGAAGGTTGTTAAGTTTCATTACAATGCATTTGAAATCAACATGACTACAACGATTGTTCTTAGAAGAAGCGTGAACTACACATTGAGTTCTTTCGTATCTAGAGAGCTTGTGAACCAAGTGAAGCTTGCGAAAAATGAAGGAAATCAAACATCAGCCAGGTTTGTATTTATTCATATACAACTAAAATTTTGAAATTTATTATTTGATTAATGGTAGCTTTGTATATGTTATCATTATACTTCATTCCATATCAAGTTTGCAGGAAAAGGTTTTATCTGTTATGCGTGCTTGAAACTTGTAAAAGAAATAAAAAAAATTGTTAATCTATATTTCAATTTGACGCTTTTTGAATTGTAGTTGTTTTATGAATTGTGTTTTTTTCAATCATAATTTTTTTACCATCAATGTTTTAGGTTTTAAATAGTAGTTTATTTGATAAATTTAAAACCTTCCTTTGATTGAAATGTTTTTTAATAGGAAGTAAATTAATTAAGGAAGATTTAAATATGTTATTTTATATTTACCAAGGGTGAATAAGACATTTCCTAGGGGGGACACCATTGCTCCCCCCTTGGCATATATAATAGAGATAAAAAAAATGTAACAAGTGAGTGTTATTTGTGAGTATAAAATATTCATTTATTCATTTGTTATGTTTCTTCTATCGCTAAAATAGTATATAGAGAAAATTATACTTCTCCGATTCTTTTTAGTGGCAACAAAGGTACTTTCACAAAAACTTTACAATGATCGTTCAAAAAATGTCCACCACTACGGATAAATGTGATCCACTAGTTTTTATTTTATTACTTTTTTTCTAACAAAATATTTATTAAATCTCCTTAAGTATTTTAATATTTGCTTTTGTTTTGAGGTTGCCTAATATTTATTTTTCAAATAAGGAAAGATTCATTTGCAATCAAAACAAAAGTAAACATTGATATATTTAAGCAGATTTGATAAATATTTTCTTAGAAAAAAAAAATAAAATAAAATAAAACTAGTGGCTCACATTCATCCGTAGTGGTGGGCGTTTTTTGAACGACCGTCATAAAATCATCCGTATTTTCACGTATTTCAAAGAAGAGATTTAACAATGTAAGCGAGCAATTTTTCAAAGTTATTTTAACACAATGAAAAATGCGCTTATAACTTCATTGTGTTAAATTTTTCTTTGATTAATTTGCTCGTTTACATTGTTAAATCTCTTCCTTGAAATACGTGAAAATTCATTATATGTGAAAATTCATTTGTTGTCACTAAAAAGAATTGGAGAAAGTATAAATTTTACGGTTACGTACCGTCCAATTTTCAACGTCCACGTGTCCATCAAATTGTTCTTTAAACAAAATACAATCATTTTTTTTTGGAGCAGCTCCACCCTCTGTATCTTTGATTTCTCCTATTTCTTTCATTTTGGGCTCATCTTTCATGTATTGGGCTACTCCGCCTTCATTTTGGGCTTCTTCGGCTTCTATCATTTCGGGTTCACCTTCTGTGTTTTGGGCTTCTCCASTTTCTATATTTTCGACCGACCCATCTTCTGTGTTTTGGGCCTCTCTACCTTCTACATCTTCAAGTGGGCCGCATTCTGTGTATTGGGCTTCTCCATCTTTAGTCTTGTTGGGCTCAGCTTCTGTCTTTTGGGCAAGTCCATTTGGGCCACTCCCATCATCATTAGGAAGGAGCTTCATTATTATTTCATCAACACTTTTCCCGCTTAAAAGTAAAAAAACCACATAATGTAAGTTTCAATAACAGAAGTAATTAGATGTTCTAAACTATAGGAAATTACTTGTTTTACTACAAATATAACGTTCAAAGATTTATTAACTCAACTTACCGACCAACGGTAACAAAACCTCACATACAAAATAAAAACGAGGACTTAAAAAATCTCTATTATATAAGCCAAGGGGGAGCAAATGGTGTCCCTCCCTTAGAAATTACCCGAAAAGTCATTCTTATACACTAATACAAATTCAACCTATTACCTTACAAATTCAAAAAAATAAATTAAATGAAACAATATACTCAAATCAATGCACAAAAAAAAATCAAATAAAAACATTTATTTTTTACTAACATAAATACAAACAAAAAACTTGCCAATAAACTAATAAAGTCATATGAAAAAGTAATAATTATTTGATTTGAACCCAAAAACCATTACAAATTTTAAGAATTTCTTCACATTTGAAATTAAAATTACAACCCAAAATAAAGGGATTATAAAATAGAAGAGATCTAATAATAGCTTAAATATTTTTCTTTTCTTAATAACTTATTTTTATTCATTTTTGTAATCACATATATTTACTATTTCATAACCACAATAAGTCTATAATATAATTCATGCACAAACCTAACGAGTTATAGTAATAATTTGTTTTAAATAAAGCTGCACGCATCGGTGTATAAAAAACTAGTAAATTCGTATAGTTAGATATCTAGCTGACTATCCGTTGTTCGTTTAGTGTGTCTTATTCTATCGAGGGAAGAGTACCTGTTATCGCCACTCTTTATCGTACGAGTGACATGGTGTTGAATGTCGGAAGCATACTTGTCAGATAATAGAGTTTCCCTTGCTGCCAAAAAATATTGAGCCATTTGCTGCAACTCATACAATGTAGGTTCACTCGTCGCCTCCTCTACTAATAAGTCATTCCTCACTCGTTCTTTCCTTCTCTTGCACAATTTCTTCGCTTTCCTTTCCTTACCATTTTTCATTTCCTGAAAATAAATAAACTTATTTAGTATATAATCATTTATGCATACAATAATCATCTACTCCATGTTTTATTTAATCGAGGTTTACAACCTTTCATATAAAGCACTATAAATTGATATATATATATATATATATATATATATATATATATATTATGGCATAAAGTGGTGGCTTTGGTATTGTTATATACTAGAGTCAAACTCTAAAATTAAACCAAAAGTCCAAAATTATGCAAGCGTTTCAAATTAAAAGCAACGTAACAATTTCAAATTAAATGCAACAATGCTTTGAAAAATTACCTGATCGGGTTTGCCTTGTTGATCATCACAAGCGTCCTCYGAATCCATCGCATCATCTTCGTAACACTCGTGCTCTTTGATTAGTGTAGCGGGGAAAACTGTTAGCATTAGAAGCCAAAACCCACACTTTAAACTAAACAAAGCARCAAAATCTTGCAGATTTCTATCAATGTCAATGGTTCGCATGATTGAGTTTATACACCGATTGTTCCTCGTCTTGTTCATCAGTTTTGGGCACGTCTTTCGAGTTAGATCGACAACTACGTCTGGTGTCGATGACAACMTGTCTGATTTRGATTTCGARGCCTCTCCTTCGTAAACAAGATRGAAAATGTCATGCTTGTGACGACCTATTACTCCYAGGAAGTAGAGWTGTTTTGATACGTGTGAGAGTTTATGGTCTAGCCTCTTGTAAATCGTACGATTTTCGAGGATTAAACGGAGASAAGTTTTAACCAACCAAAGAGCAGAGAAAATAAAAAGGAAAAAACAAGCCAAATTTCCGATTTTGGACAAATGTTTGTCCTTCTCTGTTCCTTGTTTAAGAATTGACCCAAAATAGAGTATCCAAACACAMGARAACATTGTCGTGCTAAGCATAAAAATTACGCTCGTTTTCAAGCCATCAGCCCAATACACTAGGGACTTCCTATCCAATACCTTCTTGGTTACTTCGTACCGCCTCGTTTGCAATTTCTCGAGCCCRTGGTGATCCATAGCCAACAAATGTAACCCCCASACAACCAAGTAAATCGACAACCGAATCACGTCGTAGATCACGAGAACAAGGATCACCAGATGGATCGAATCGTGAGTGTCGAAGACTCCAAACAATTTGTAGTGTTTAAAACAAGCGATTCGTTCCATGACTAAATGTTCMGCAAACAAGAAGATGAAACAATTGACAATCTCATGCACTGTTTGAGGAACAACAAGGCTCCCACTTTTGAACGTATGATGTTTCAATGGGATATGAAACATGGCCCACCTAATGATAACTATMGTAAACAAATAGCTAAGAAGATATATGCCATAAATAATGAAATATGTCTTGATCACATTAGCTAATGGCAACCCTAGTATCARGGCATCGTGTACATAGTATCGAATACTAGGGATTCGAGCAATTCCGTAGTATGATATGGCAAGCAGACACGACAAGATAAATAAGTCTATGTTCATCCAAGTGAGGATGACAAGATTAAGTTTAGTCGCGACATCAAATGCATAACCACACCCGAACATGAAGAGGAGAAATCGGATTACTAGGAAAGATGCCATTAGAATTGGCAACGCTACAATGGCTGCCACAAMGCAACATCCAGCAGCTATGAGTAGGATTAACCATTTCAAAGGCTCCTTCACTAATAAATATAAGAGACTTACAATGATTGCCAAGAATTTGAGGGAATGATTGAAGATCTTCAAGTATGTTTTTTTTGTGGGAACACATTTAGAAATTGAAACAACATCATCAATTTGGAGGGTTAAATGTTGGTCACTTGGAATGGTTGTGGGTGAACTCGTCATTTTTTTTTAAATAATAATAATAACGGGAATGAAATTAAGAAGAATGAGTACTTGTGCATATTTTTAGTTTAATTTGGGCAATATTTATAGTAAAAATAAATGACAAACTAAAAGGAGAAAAAAAAATTAAAAATTCTTGCTTGCTTGTTTAAAAAGAGGAATAAAAAAAAGTAAATTAAAGAAAGAATATATATTTATTAGGTTGAACTACACATTTAAGTAAGGAATAAAATAACATTTCTCGTGATTAACATGTTACATGTTTTTGCTTTTAACTCAATTGCTTCATGTTGGTTGACATGGTATGATTTATTTAATTGATTACTTAAAGATAAACAAGAGTGAAAAAAGCTTGAAAAAAGAAGAATATTAAAAAGAATGTACGAAGTAAATTTTAAGGAAGGAGTGATATTAAATTTTAAGTAGTACAATCTACTAGTCTTTGAAGTATCAAAAAGACGAATGTCATATCATTCTTTCCTTAAGTTACAGACTTACAAAGTTACAATAGTGAATTGAATAAGCAATGCATTTTATCATTTAGAGAACTTGGGTATCCTCCCCCCAAAAAAATAAAATAAAATTTGGATATATGTACAAGTGTGCAAGACTGCAATAGTTATTCAATATCAGATTATTTGCTACACTTTTCATTTAAAAMATGTTTCAAAGTACTTGTTGCTACACAAGATCAAAGGTGGGGATGAAGTCGGTGTTTCAAATCCAAAAAAAAGGTCATGTGAGAAGAAAAATATGGAAGAAAAATTTATCAATAACCAAATGTTACAAGGGTGTTTCATCACAAACCACCTATTCTAAGACTAATAGTCCAAAATCACCTTTTATGATTCCTTTATACGTGACCACCACCACTCGTTGGTTTTTCGGTGTTGTCTTGAACTAAAACCTCTTTTTTTTTTTGTTGCTTGAATTCCCCTTTTAACCCCTTCTACACATGAATCACTATCATCAATCGAACTTGCACGAATCACTAACCACCAACACTTATCGAACTTGTGCCAACCAAGAACCACTTGCACCACGCACCAATCCAAATGAACCTGAGCCGTGTATTTGAACCACAACCACGAGTTCAAATTGAACAATGAACCACCACTAATAAAACAATTTTGAATAGCGTATTATTTTTAAAATTTTAATCAATGATTGTGTTATTTTCTTAACAATTCATATGTCTTGAATCTTGATAATAATTTTCTTTTTCTAAAAAAACAAAAAATTCAAAATCCGAGCATTTGCTTAATTACCTTGTTCCCATCTTACATTATCACAAATTCACAATCCCCATTCCACCCCCACTTAAGTTGTCATACGAAAATCCAAAAACCTCATCGAAAACCCTAACAATGGCGAAATAACAAAATACAAATAAAATTCACAAACTTTCCTCCAAAATCTTCGATTTCGCAACCCCTCTTCGATTCTCAAAAATGCCCAAAAATGGCGACATTCAGTTTAAATCCTCCTCCATCAAAATCCCTAATTTCGCACCTCAAWCCCCCTTTTCTCACCTCCCATTTTGCTCACAATCCCTAACTTCAACCCTCAATCAAGCCAAATTCTCAATAACCCACTTCATCAATTCCCTCAAATTCCCCAAAAAACCCTTCAATTTCCCCCTTTTCCCGCCACCACCGCTGCTGTGCTCCTCAACACTGTCACTGACGAGGCAGGATGACTCGGCACCGCCGCAAGGAGGTGGTTCTGCGGTGGCAGATGTGAGCCAGCTGAAGGCGCCGGTGAGTCGAGCCAGGAGAGAGGATGAGGAGAGAGTGCTGATTAGTGAGGTGTTGGTGAGGAACAAAGACGGGGAAGAATTGGAGAGGAAAGACCTGGAATCGGAGGCATTGACGGCGTTGAAAGCGTGCCGGGCCAATTCGGCGTTGACGGTTCGAGAGGTTCAGGAGGATGTTCATCGGATTATTGACAGTGGGTATTTTTCTTCTTGTATGCCTGTTGCTGTTGATACAAGGGATGGTATCAGATTGGTCTTTCAGGTATATATAATCAAATGTCCTGTTTTTTTAAATAATTATATTCTTATACTATAGTTCTGATAAGAATGCTGTTGTTCTTTGTTAATAGATATTAGTTTGATTGAATGTGAATTGGGGTTTGTACTTTGTAGTTTGATGGCATTGGGGTATTTAAAATGTGGGATAGAATATGAAGTTTAGATGAAGGATATTTTCAAAAATGTACATTGAGGTTTAACCAAATGGAAGAGTTAGATTGGAGAAAGATGACTTGGAAATATAGAAGTAGGATCTCTGAGTCGAAAACAAGTCCCCTTAATTTGCACTAGTGAGAATTTAGGTTTACATGTCTCGGATACAAAGTGGTGGAATGATCAATGCTGCACGGTTCGCATGCGATGTTAAATTGCTAATGGTTGGGCTGCTTTGTTATAGAGGGTGATTAGGGGACTCATGCAATCATGCTCATAAGACAATACAGTTTGTTATCAACAATTATCTACAGAAATTAGGGTGTACAGGTAGACTAATAATTAGTACAATAATGATATCACTATCAAATTACTCAAAATTTTGTATGAATACTAGATAAAATGCTAGGAAAGTAATTGGTTTTTTGTCTAGTTATAGTTCTCATAGATAATTTTTACGTTCAAATAGAACATAACATTAAAGGTTCTATTAATATTATTTAATTTTTACTTGTTAATTAAAATAGAAGGGTGAAAAGAAGTCCCTAATCCTTTGAAATACCAATTGCCCACTTTATTGGTTGTTAAAAAAACAACAAACCTTGACAGTGATATCAAGTTTTGAACATCTAAGATGGAGAGCCTAGGTGCACCCATAGCATCGGTATGGAGTGTAAGATTGAAAATGATTTGGTTAGAAGATATGAAGTAGACGGATTTGCAGGAGAATGGATTTGAAGGAGAGTGGGGGCCTTGATTGTAGGGGGTGGAGGAGGAAAATATTTGTGGATGACTACCCGGAATGATCACTTTTGGTTCATGTTGCCGACCCACTTACGGGACTAAGGCTTTGATTGGTTGATTGACTTGTCGTGCACTGTTTATTTTTTTTATAAAAAATTCTTTTCTTTTATTACATGTTTTAAAAATTATTCTACAAATCCTTTGGTGAATTACATAAGAATTTATGCTATTATCTTGGTGTATCTCTTATGTAAATAATTTTCCATGTTATAGCTATGTTTTTTGATCAGCTTTCTCTATGTCGCACAAGGTAGAACCAAACCAAGAGTTCCGAGGATTGGTGTGTGAAGGAGCTAATGTTCTCCCTTCCAAGTTTGTAGAGGATTCACTTCGTGATGGATATGGTAGGATTCTCTCTCTCTTTGATTTTTATATTGGAATACCTGAGCTTTCTCTCCATTAAATCAAATTTTGTCATCAAGCTGTGCAGGAAAAGTTGTCAATATTAGGCATTTGGATAAAGTAATTGACTCCATCAATGGTTGGTACATGGAGCGAGGCCTCTTTGGCATGGTTAATATCTCATTTCTCTCTGTTGTTTAAGACTTCTGGATCATCCTCTTTCATTGCCTATCCCCATTTTGTTAAGGCTTGTGCATGGCAATGTTTTGGAGCAGGGGACTCAATGTTTTATTCCTACAGGTTTCAGGTGTTGAGATCCTTTCAGGAGGTATACTAAGGTTACAAATTGCTGAAGCTGAGGTCAATGATGTTTCAATTCGTTTCCTTGATCGGAAGACGTAAGTGATAATTTTCATATTTGGTACTAAAACGAGTGAAAAAGGATCAGTGGAGTCTCGATCATCTTATAGCGTTTGTTTAATCAAAAGTACACTACTTCGGGCCTGTTCTTATCAGCTTACTAAACTTGAACTTATTTGAATGGAATTTGGTTGAATGTATTATATCGATCCTATATTTGAGTGCTTCATGAGACCTTATTGGTCTTAAACTCAACGCTCGAACTGAACTTATTGGACCTAATTTTTGAATGTAAAGAGCACACTCTTAGTGTTAGACTGCATTTTTTAATTTGGAAATGAAGAGTGTTTGTCCGTATGTGGTTCATTAATATTGATACTATGTGTACTTATTATTGTTCTCTTTAGACGTGAGCCAACTGCGGGGAAGACTAAGCCGGAAACAATACTTCGACAACTTACAACCAAAAAAGGACAGGTAAAATGCAATTTGTATGTCTGTTACTGTGGTAGTAGACTAGTAGTAAATGATGTTCCACTTTTTCTGATGTATTGATGTAAGATTAGGGTATCTACTGAGAGGATAATTTTCCTATTTTCCTAGAGCTTTCTATGAAGTGTTAATTTTTATTGATTTTTAGTCTTTTTGTCTGCTGAAAACTACTGAATTTCATTACATAATTCTTAGATTTATATCAAACAAATGAGCAACCAGTGATTTGTGATATTTTAGTATGAAATCTTCCACGTTTGGAAGATCAGTTTTCAGCTTACTTGTTTTAAAATCCATAGGTTTTTATTCTGCAATGGGTCCAGTGATTTAGAGCAGAAAAAAGAACATAACTGAAAGAATAAAAGGGGAATTAATTAATAATTTGAAGAAATAGAAGGGGAGTTGCCTTGAGATCAACGTGATCTATACTATTACTCACTGCTCACTTTTTAGAGGTGGAGCTCTCTAATAGTATAAGCTAAGAGTAATTAATTTATTGATGCATTCTCTCTCCTGATCCTCTTTTCATTTCCTTATCAGATTGATTTGTCTCTGATCTATCCTTAGTGTTTTTTATTTTCATTCCCGGCCATTGTGGCCTTTCGTAACGTAAATGATTAATGGTGGTATTGTGTCGATAATTTGCATTTCATTGGTTTATTGGCCGATTTATTTATGATTTGGTAATGAGAAATCATACAATTTTAAATTTGCCAGTGTGTTGAGGTCTCACGTATCCTTTATGCTTCTTCCGTAGGTTTACAGCTTAAATCAGGGAAAAAGGGATGTAGAAACTGTTTTAACAATGGGAATTATGGAAGATGTTAGCATTTTTCCCCAGCCTGCCGGAGGTAACTGTGTCCTGTATTCTTATTAGCTTTATCAACTGAAAAAAATGCTGGTCTTTATTTTTTTATTTTTTTTGGTAGATTGTATTGTTTACGCTTTTAAGGTTTAACCATTTAATATATAAATCTATTTGTAAGCCCTTTGTGTTTAAAATCCCTTCTCTAAGCTTTTGTTGGCCGCTGAGGCACTAAAGATGCTCTTTCTTTCTGTGTATTTCTCTTTAAGAGGTTTACCATGTATTGGTGAGTCTGTATAGGCTTTGGTTAAATTCATACACTATCAAATTAGGAAAAGAAAAAGAAATACTTATGTTATAGAGTTTATAACTAAAGAGTTTGCGAAATGCACACTCGTATTCTCCCAACCAACCTTGAATATAAATTTGAAGAAGATGCAAAACTAAGTGATAGAGGCTCATATAATCATATAGACCACTTTGCCTTGTTGTAAGCCCATGTTATATTTTCCATATCCCAGTTTGGATGATTCCATCAATTACAGTTTTCGAGATGAATTGTCATTTTGCAATTTCACACCTGCAATAATCATTATGTGGGCCTGTGGCTGTGGGCAATGGACTCACAAGTCACTTTGTACTGGCTTTCCTTCTGAAAGCATAGAGGACAATTGATTTCGCGTTCTAATATTATGCTTTAACAGAGTCAACAGAGATGATGAGACTGTTTTATTGTGCAACATCTCTTCTAGCCTGAGATTCTTTATGTCATCAAATTGCTCTATTGGTCTTTACTTTATTAGATTCTTTAAAGTGAAAGATACCCTTTTCTACCTTAATTTTTGTTTGAATGGAGTCAAGCTACCTAGGCAATTTGATATATGATTTTACTGTCAACAAAATTGTTTGGCTTCTGTAGTGTTTGTTTTTGTGGATGGAATAGGCCTCTCTTATCTGTATCCACTTCATTGCTAAAAAAGATTGTTTATGTCGGATGAGAAGTTCGAGTTTTGCATTTGTTCTTTCTTAATAAAAAAAAATATTGGCTGTTGCCTTAAACCTCTGGATGAATAAAAATTTTAGTCTAACATATATCTTTTTCTTCTAAAATTCCAGACACTGGTAAGGTTGATTTGGTAATGAATGTGGTTGAGCGTGTGAGTGGAGGTTTTTCGGCGGGTGGTGGAATTTCAAGCGGGTAAGAGAACATGTGACTCTGCTCTGTGCAATTTCTTATATGATGGTCAATGTTGCTATGCGTATGTTTATTCTGATCCAACAAATGCATTTACAGGATAACAAGTGGCCCATTGTCAGGTCTGATTGGAAGGTATATATCTGCTCTTCCTATTTCTGTCGGATAATCTATTCAACTTCTCATATAAAGGCCATACAAGAAAAAGCATTTCCTCTTGGTCAATTTCTATGTGATAATTGGGTTGAAGGAATTTTTATACTCGCGTGCACACACACACTGACACACATACATCAAAGCAACATCTTTTTTGATTAATGATTTCTTAACATGCTGTGAACTAATACTTTCTGTTTATGTTAGTTTATGCGTGCAAATTTTATTATTAATAATAGCTTTTGCTTTAATTTGGTTGCAGCTTTGCATATTCTCACAGAAATCTTTTTGGTAAAAATCAAAAAGTGAATGTTTCACTTGAGAGGGGACAAATTGACTCTATATTTCGGATAAATTATACAATTCCATGGATTGAAGGTGATGATAAGCGTACACAACAGTCAATAGTGATTCAGGTGATTGGCATCAAGTCTTGGCTGTCTGTATATCTTTTTAGAAGAAGCGGGTATTGCTTATCTTTCTTTGTGATTTTGATTCTGTAACTTAACTTTATTGGTCATCCAGAATTCAAGAACTCCTGGTACTTTGGTCCATGGAAACCAACCTGGAAATACTAACATAACCATTGGCCGTGTAACTGCTGGCATGGAATTTAGCCGGCCTCTAAGACCAAAGTGGAGTGGAACAGCTGGACTTACGTTTCAGGTATCTTTGCATAATCTGTTTTGTATTTCTTTCTTGATTTCTCATTGCTAAATTCGATCGATCAACTTGTGGGTGACATACGTGAGTTATATAATTACCATTAATGTTATTGCAGCGTGCTGGTGCTCATGATGAGAAAGGGGATCCTATAATAAAAGATTTTTACAGCAGCCCTCTTACTGCGAGGTATATGAAATTGCTGGCAGCAACCTATTAGCTAAAACTTTGAGACTGCTGCTTCTGTAAATTTTCAAGTCCATAGCTATTTATTCCTGCATCTAGTTTCTTGCTTTGTTTAATCAATAACTTGTTTTCAGTGGGAATTCTCATGATAATATGTTGCTTGCCAAATGTGAGTGTGGCTACACTGGTGATTTAGGTTCTTCAATGGTTAGTCCTCTGATCTCTAGAAACAGATGTTCATTATACTCTTTTTGCTCACATATTTTCATTATGTACTTTTTGCTCATATATTTTCATTATGCAGTTGGTCTTCAGTATGGAACAAGGTCTTCCCATATTGCCAGAGTGGCTTTGCTTTAATAGAGTGAATGCCCGTGCTAGGACAGGGATGGATGTTGGGCCAGCTAATCTCCTTTTAAGGTTGGAGTTGGTTGTTTAAAGTTTCCTATTATGGTTATGTAGAGCCTAGTTCAGAGTGTATGTGGAAATTTAGTGTATCCTTATTCTCAACTTGTTTTTGGTGGTTCTTGACATTATTACATTGTTACCTTTGATTCAGTTTGTCTGGTGGGAATGTGGTGGGTAAATTCTCTCCTCATGAAGCATTTGCCATTGGCGGCACAAATAGTGTGAGAGGATATGAAGAGGGCGCCGTTGGCTCTGGTTGCTCCTATGTGGTTGGCTGTGGGGAAATATCCTTCCCTCTGGTACTCATGATTTAAAAGCTCATTGCAATTTTTTCTAACTTATTTCACTTCTTTAGTTCTCTTTAGTATATATATATATGCTACAAATTTTCTGCTGCTATATCTTTGAATATAAATTGTTTTGCTTTTGCTTGGGATATGTGGCAAGGACTGACAATATTGTCTTTCAGAAGGGATTTGATCTTGGGAACATTTTTCATTTTATATTTTAATTTATCTTGAAAAACATACAAATGGCTCATCTAATGTAGAACCTAGCAAGCTCCACTGCTTATGCTACTGTGGCTAAGGCTGTCAGTTAAAGCTTCAGAATGCTTGGAAAATTATTACCGTAAAAATAATAATAAAAAAGGTTCTGGAAATGTGTGTATGAAGTATTAAGAGAAGCAACTCTAAAAAGTCTATACTGTAGTAAAGTGAATCAATGTAAGAGAAAGTACAAGTGTGTGTAATAATCAAATAACATTGTGATAATGTTAAATTGATTAAGCAAATTGATATGTTGTGATTTGTTGTAGTAGTGTGCAAATATCGTTTGATTTAAGCTGATTGTTGGACATATATACTTTTTTTTTTTTTTTCTGTTTTTTGTTTCAAAAGGCTCTCCCCATTGATTTAAGCTTACAATTTTTATTTTTTTTTTCCAGTTTGGTCCAGTTGATGGTGCTCTTTTTGCTGATTATGGAACTGACCTCGGATCAGGCTCTTCTGTTCCTGGTATGTGTAACCCACCAACCCAACCCAAAATAAAAATAAAAATAGAATTCAAATATAGTAAAACGTACATGCAAAATGAGTCGAGCTTTGTTATTATCATTAGTAGCCCTGGATATTTTTGGCATTGTTAATCATGCTAGTATCCAAGTTTGAGTTTGTTTAAAGTGTAGCACATCAGCTTTCGATAAATGGATTGATTGGATTCTGACAAGAATGAAGCTCGTTATTCTGTAGTTTAAATTGTAATTCTTTAAAACATTGTGTTAAAAATGGAAATTAAGAGATTATGAGGATGATTATACATTGATATATTTCAGATGTTGTGTGAAATGATTTAGTTGAATGACGAAGATAATGATTATGAATTGATTACATCAAAATTACACGGGGATAGTAACATTTTTTTTTTTGGTGCTAAAAAAACAACCATTATTTAACTTATTTCTTTCTCTATTATCTCCACTAACTTTCCAGATTCTTCTCAAGTGTTCAATAACAATTTTTTTTTGCATATTCTAAACTACCTATTCCATAATATCATTTCTTAGCTGACAATTAGGTATTGTGGAAGTATGAAGTCTCTGCCTCTTTTTTCCGTATCTGAATAGACTGAATTTTTGACACAAATCTGTCCGGTTCATAAAAAGAAAAAATCATGGATTTATCACTTAGTTGTGTGCAAGTTTTCAGTACAAATTTTTTTTACAGTACCATTTTAGAGATAATAAGCTTTTGTGATCTCTATTATACAAGTGGAGGGGGGAGGAAGATGGTGTCCCTCTTCAAAATAACTCAAAATACCCTTAATGAATTAAATGCATATTAAAAAAGTTAATTTTGTTTAATTTTTACATGCCAATTAAAAGTAGTGATCTTATTATAAGAATAACTTTAGGTAAGTGTAATTATATTCCAAATTTGTATTGATCCATGTTATTTACCATTTATATTGAACAAGTTAAATATGGAATTTTATTTTAAAATTTTCAATTAAATATTAAAGTGAAAAGAATGATTTTCTTTTTCATATTTGACATATGAAACATGCTATTAATGACTTGTGCAATGTGCATATGAAACTCGATCTAATAACAAATTATATGAAAATTATATTCTAAAACTTAAATGTTAATTTTTTATTATTCAGTATTCTCTATCATATAGATAAAACTTTTTCACTTTATTATAGTCAACGATTGAACCTAATACACAAATTCCTTTTCACTTTATTTGAACACATGACTTTTTGTTACTTTAAAGAAAAAAACATTGTTTTAAGAAAACTAGCAATAAATTACAAATAAATGAATATGTATGTTCAAACCAAATTTTCTATAGCGAACTTGTTTTTAAAAATAACATTAATATGATACATCGCGTGCAAAAATAGCTAGTACCCTTAATTGAATGTGACCTTTCATGTATCGATGAAATAAGAAATATTTCATACGATATAGACATATAGTTAATTAATGCAGAGCTTATGTGAGAGATGTGTATGATTATTAATTATTTTTCTTTTAAATTATTTGATAGGCGATCCAGCTGGTGCAAGATTAAAACCCGGTAGTGGATACGGGTATGGATTTGGTATCCGTGTGGAGTCACCTTTAGGTCCATTGCGGCTTGAATATGCATTTAATGACAAGCAAGCAAGGAGGTTTCATTTTGGTGTTGGTCATCGGAACTAACAGAGCTTCAATTGTTTGGGTAGCTGCTTGCATATCTATCTGCGATTTTGTTAGAGTAGGATAGGAAAAAGGCAGCCTGTATTTTTGCAGTTATTGGTCTGGAATAGATGAGAATGGAGGGCTACACAAACTTGCAAATATTTATTCTTTGTTTCACAGGCTCAAGTACATCGCCTCATCTCTTTTTTCCCAGCTGTGGATGTATAATAAGTTTAACCTGCGAAAATTGCCATTAAATCACTTTCTCAATTATTAATCTTGATTCTGCTACATGACTTTCGGCGAATCTTGCCATCTACAAACTGTACGTTGAATCTTTAATAGAAATAATCGCGGCCAAATCTTGCCCATCTATTATGAGTAACTGGTGCAAATTCTACTATGGTCCCGGGATCATGGTCTTCTTTATGGTCCCGGATAAATGTTCATTTTAACATGTGAAATGTTCATTTTCAAATGTCAATGTTTATATTTGAAACTGAACATTTGTATTTTCGGAAATGAATATTTCTATTTTAAGAAATGAACATTTCTAATTTCGGAAATGAACATTTGTCCGGGACCATAATAAACCTATTGGAGTAACTGGATTGATCGATCCGGCGAGTCTTAGAAGTTTGGTCCATGACCCAGTATTGCAAAGTGAGCTGTTCAAGTGTCCGAAATGTTCTCATCAATTGCTTTCCGAAGTATAATGACCATAATATTTTTTCTTTGTTTTGTAAGGCCTATATCCAAAATGCAAAGTGAGGTGGGGGACACTCAACTCATGTTCGACTTGAACTCGATTAGATCACGAGCTAGGGGTGTTTGACTCATGCTTGTTAGAGTCTGAGTTGAGACAAGTTGATCAAGTAAATGTGTTAGCCCTTTTGAAATTTACATTTTTTGAAAACGAAAATTCTTGTTATTTACATTTTTTGAAAACGAAAATTCTTGTTCATTTTTTTATGTATTTTTTTATAGTGCATTAGATACAGTATAGAATATTAAATTAGTGATTTTTCTCTAAATTTAAGTTTCGAGTTGTAACCGTGATTCGAATTATGATCGAGTAGAGCTCAAACTGCTCGCGAGTTGCTCTACTCGATTAACGTAATAGTTTAAACCTAAAAGTTTATATTTATTATTATAAATGCCAAATAAAAATTTGAACGACAACAATTATTTTTCTTTTCAATTTAATTGATATTATAAATTTTATTATTTTTCACTTGAGCTCTACACAATTACTGTATAGAGTATATACTAACCTTTGCAATTTTTTTTGGAGCAATGGATCAATAAAACAAGCCGAATACAAGTAGTTTTTATACCAACGACATTTGCAAGTTCAAATTACACGGATAATAAAAAATATTTTATTACGCCTTATTATTATTTTGATAAATTGATCCACACTTTTTATTTTTCCAAAATTGTTCTTACGAACAGATCCAATGTTAATTTAACTATTATCAGATTTTTTCCAATTTAATTATAATGAATAGTAATTTGTCAACTTAAATCCCATAAATAATCCTCCGTTAAAAATTGCCAAAGAAGTAACCTTTCATACTAAACCTACATATGAATAATTAACCTCCTTTCATACTAAACCTACATAAGAATAATTAACCTTCTATGCTATAATTGCTATTATATTAAAAACACATGCATAAAAAATCAAGTGTGAGATTTTAGGTTAATTAAGGATTAATCCAATAGTATGAGAATGACTAATAGTCATTGTGGAGAGAGTCTCAAATCTGAATAATAGTCAATGGGTAAATGCAAAAAACCTCTAGGGAATTTATAGGCAAATGCCTACCATTTGATGGCTTGCATTGTGACAAGTGTCATAAATCCAATGTCTCGCCCTCTTTCGATCTCCATCACATGTATTTTCTATAAGGTGTATCTTTGATTAATTAGTTGCCCTACTTTATATTGTACTCCGTACTAGATAAACTCCGAGCAAATGCTCGATTTGTAAATGAATTATAAATTATTTTTATGTAAATCGAAACTTTGATCTATTTAAAATGTAAATATGTAAAGAATAGGTTTAATTTTTTTAATAGTTATAGGTTTTGATTGTGATTAATATTTTTAATAATTATGTATCAATTACTAAATGTTTATACTTTATTTTATTTTCAAAGCTCATTTATTAACGTATATTCATTAATTATTTTTTACATTTTTTATACAATCATTAATTAAAGGGTAATGGAAGGGTGAGACTTGCTTTAGTAATATTATTATATAGATTTTTGTATGATAGAAGTGTTTTTGACAATTCAAAAAATTATTTTTTGCACTTCAATTTCTTTGATACTTCTACTTATAAGATCTTTATATACAAGTAAATCACTTCCTTCTTACAATTGTCCTTTATACCTTCTTTATTGAATATTGATTAGTTAAAAAACACTATTCATGTGTAAATGTGTATTCTTATTAGTTTCATCTCAATTTTAATTTTAAAATATTACCAAAATCTACAGAAAATTTTCAATGAACAAAGGAAGTAATCCTTGACTATTTTCACGACATGTTAATCCTTTAATGTGCCTATTTAGAGTACTTCGTACCTAAATTATAACTTTTGCAACTAGAATACATAAAATGCGAGAGTGAGGGATAACTCAAGTGGTTAAAGCTTCCCTCCCGATTCCAGGAGATTCTGAAATCGATTCTCATCCCAGCCCGTAGAGTGTTTAGTTACTTGAATAAGAACTTTATAACATATTTTGAAATTATTTTGCATATAATGAAGAAAATTGCCCCAAAACTTTTGATAATCCATCTGTTTGTAACGGATGACATTCAATTCAAATCCTTCAATAATAACTCTCCTTTGCATTGATAATTGTTCGATACGAATCACTCACACGTATTGTTTGGGGAAAATCATATCAATTTTCAACAAAAACGCTTAGTTAATTTTTTAAAAATTCCTCTCTATTATTAAAAAATTCGAAATCGAAACCCTAAATTGAATGGTTGCTCTTACCTTGCATTGTGGGTTGTGATCTCTAGGGACGAAGGTAGAGTGAATGAAAACTTTATAATATAATGCGACTGAAATGAGTGGTCGACATGCAAATCAGAAATTGATACATAATCAAGGCAAATTAGACAAGAAAAAGGACAAGAAAGTTATATAAAAATATAGCATTCGTGTTGCCTTGATAATTGAGAGATGCAACACATGCAACATCAATTGGATTAACTAGTAAACTAATTAATTAATTAATAATTAGTACTCCTAATTTAACAAGAATTGCTCCTATATTATCATGGTCTACTTTTGCGGCCTTCATTTCACTCATATATATTACTCATTTGATGTACAATGGGAACTCAACATAATCCTTATTTCAATTCAACCCTAGATTAATTACATTCATCAAACCTTATTAATTAAGTAAATTAGTTTATGAAAGGTTGCTGTCTTTGTTGGACCATCTTGTTAGTAGTGTATGTACAATGACTACCATTGAAACTAAGCAGACAAGGTATACGTTTGCGCAGAATTTAATACTCGTATTTGAATTGAAGCCATTTGGTTTAATTTTGAGGTCGAAATGGTTTAGGTTTATTAACAACAAATATTTTATGACAAGAAATGAAAGAGATTTTTTTTTTTTTTTTTTGGAGTAAGAAATGAAAGAGATTTGATGCACTTACATTAATTGAAAATAAGGTGAAGTAAATAGACCCTTAACCACGCTAAATCTCTGTTACGTACTTAGCTAGATTTATCAACCACGCTAAAACTCCATTATTTTGGATTGTTCTAGGTTTTAATTTATAGTTCGGGCACTTCAATTTTAGAGTACATTTAAGTTATTCAATTAGTTTCAATCAAGAAAAATAGTGCCTAATTAACAAGTTGACATAGTTGATTCCTCGACTAGAAATATACTTGCATTGGTTGGTAATAACATAATTTAGGGAGCACGAGTACACAATACAAGATAGGAGAGAGAGAGAGAGAACTCTATGTAACCAGTTTAGTACTAAGGTTGAACCCCTCAAGGACTGTTTGTCTCAAATAACGACAGGAATTCCTTAACAAATTGAAGAAATAAACAAAGGAAAAAAACAAATTAAAGAAACCATATGTATTTTATATATTTGGTTAATCAGTTCTACTTCGATGAGTTCCCACCGCTTTAGACGAATGAATTAATTTGAACTGATCTCCTATGGATGTTTGTGTGAATACCTCAATGGGGATAACATCCCTCTCATCTGCGATTCGTTCTATTCTGAAAATCTTGGATAAAACCCGTAATCACTCAAGCCAAACCCGATTGGTGAATCGGACAAAAGTGTATATGAATATATGATGTATTAGGAAATGGAAAAATCAATATCAACTAAACGAGTATGATAATTGACAGCATCTCTCACAATAGTGATTTTTTCCATTATTACTTTAAAATAAATTCAGATGCTGAGAATCTGGTTAAAGAACTTGATACCTTTAACCGCTCAAGTCAACCCCGGTTGGTGAATCGAACGAAAGTGTGTATCTATACACATATGATGCATGGTTGAATGTGTCTAAAAATATTGGTTAGACCACCATGCAAGAATAGAGGTATTTAATGTCCCCCGCCTTCATTCCCCCTAATTTTCTGTTTATTGAAAATGTCACATTTGATTTGAGGGAATTTTGCAAATCCCCAAAATTAAAAAAAAAAACTTTGGATTAAAATAATAATCATATTTAATTTTGTCAAACGGGCCTGGGCCGCGCCCGTCACGGGGAGTGCAAGTCCACATCACAAGACCAAGGAGGTTCCACCTCAAAACCATATGGCAATGAGGGGAGTAGCCCCTTAGCCTTATAATGCGGTCTCAACTRGAGAATTCTTTCGATGTGGGATTTATCACCACAACACTCCCCCTTAATTTCAATGTGGGACAACACATACACTCACATGTGGGTTGTTTATGGACTCAACAAATTTGGACCTAACTATAATATTATGTGTTACACTTATTAACCTCTGGTTTTGGCTGCTCTCAAATCTTTATTAAAAAACACAAACAATGTCTTATCCAAAACAAGCACGGTTTTCTTCCCCAAAATCTTGCCCCCAAAGGCAACCTCCTTTTTTGCTCTCCTTTTTTTTTTTTTTTTTTTTTTCTCGAAGCTTGGTTTTTTAACACCAATGTTTTTTTGTGGTTATTAAACATTTTTCACTTCTTTCTTATACATTAATTTTTCTTTGAAAAAGTTTGATTAATGATGATTCCTATTAATCTTTGAAGGAAAATAATGATTTGTTGTTTCGGTTTTATGATCACGTATGATGACAACGTTTAAATTTTATTAAGCAATAACTAGTGTCCATCATACATTTCTCGTTCAATATACGAAGCATGATCAAAGCCTAAAATGAATACATGACTTTTATGATAATCCAATTCAAGGAGGACCTAACAACAACAAGCCAACGAGGCATCATTAATCTTAGAGTGAGAGGGATAGTTCAGGTGATTAGAATTTCTCTCTCGAAATTGATGAGTTTGACCATAAGAATTCGCCAACTTTGATCGAGTATATATGATTATGTTATACTTTAATTAATTTTGCTTCTTCATATCAAATTAAAATGTAATTAAGAAATATTTAAGGTCTTACTAACAATACCTCATTGTTATAGTTAATTCGATTTTTGTTTTTTTTATTTAACTAAACATACAATTTGTTAACAAAATCAAGCATATTGCCGGGGGATAGCTAGCTAGGGTAGTCATAGGCTATAGGAGATGGTTGATTAATTAATCGTATTAAATTAGAGTTCTTGGATCCCAAACAAATAAATAAATCAATAATTATTCAAGGTTAATTATTATAAAAATAAGTAAAAAAAAAAAATGCAAGGGTTAAAAAAATTTTGTTTGGAAGTGATTGGGCGGTTAGGCAAGTGTTAAGCATTGACTTAAGAAATGAAAATGTTGGGTTTAATGAGGAATGGGCGATGGGACAACAAAGGGGACATGAAAACCCTTTCTATTTGACTTTGCCTTTTGTCACCTACACACTTTACTTCCCTAGAAACATGCATGGGATTCCAATTTTTTTTTTTTTTTAAAAAAAAATTAGAAAAAAAAATCATCCTCCTTCCTTCTTACATACTCACTCTCTTCTTTTCATTTTCTTCTCTAGGATCATATGTAAAATGCACCGTAGGTAGCACGGAAATGTTTAGAGTTATCGAAATATTTCAGAAGTAGAGCAACGCCAGTTCGATCGAAAGGGGAAAAAAGGAAGGAAGGATGAAATATTTACAAAATTTTAACGATTTAATCAAGTAAAGTGATGATTGAATTATCTTAAAAACAATCAAATAACTTTGAAAGCGGTGATTATACAAATAAAATACTTAAATTGTCTTAAAACTAAAGAGAAATGTAAGAAAATTAATTTTTTAGTTGCACATAAACGACAAAGATGAAAACGAAGTTTCCTAATGATTTTCAGGTTTCTAAAACATTCAAACCTCAAAAGCTCAAACCCTAATTTTTGTTTTTGTTTCCATAGTATACACTATACAACCACCCTCAAGTCTTGCAAATTTAATGAAATGAATGAATTACATACTTCCCCTCATATGAAAAAACAACAAAGAGAAGAAAAGAAATTGCTTGTTATGGACAACAATAAAAACAATCAAATCATGCATGCACTAATGCACTAAAAGCTTTGTTTTCCCAAACTTTCACTCTCATTTATTTCWGAAATCATTATTGCATTTGCATGTGTTTTCTTTCTTCTTTCAACTAGCTTAGCCCTTTGAACGTGGTGCATGATTAAGTGACTTATTGACATAGCTAGCTAAGCCTTAATTACAAAGTACATAAAATKATAGCTTTGAGCGAGATAAAAATATAATAATGTCATGCATAATTTAAGATGTAAAAGGCTAAATTTGGATTTCATATGATAATAATCAATTTAATTATCGTCATGGTCAAATACTAAGGTTTGTTGGCATGTATGGTAATCTTGAAAATTTTAATATGGTCCATTGAAATTGGACTACCACAAGAATTAATAGGGAACCAATCATACAACAACAAGTGTCCAGCGAATCGAAGTGAATAGTTGACTTTGGCGTTTTGGCAAGCAACCTATTAATTTATTTTTATTTTTATTGATTTCTAATTTCTTTAATATTTCAATTATATATATTTTTTTATAATTTCAGAAATTAGGAAATTTTGAAATATATTTTGTTGATTTATAAAATTATTTTCTAAAATTAATAAAACAAATTAAGTACTRGGTAATTAAAATAAACGAAGAGAAACTCTTCAAAAATAGCCTAAAAACATGATTGATTCCCTAATATGAATCGTGGTAGTCAATTCTCAATGGATCATGGTAAAGTCATCCACTATAATCCATATATATTTAGTGTCGTACCATCAAAAAACCCTAATAGGTTTTCTTATCTTATTGGGTTGCCCTCGATATTACTAGCTTGTTAGCTCTTCTCAATATGAACCTTACTTTCCATCGCATCAACTTAGGAATTATATAATACATTAGGAAAAGTTGTTTGCGTTTAATCGTGTTTATCAAATGAACAATCAAAGCCAAACTAGTTATGTTTAATTTATGGAATAAAGGTTTGTTCGATCCGCTCTGCATTCAACTTAACTTTCATTGCAAATTTGCAGTATAACTTAACTTTATATAAGAAAAAATAAGACGGACCAAACATACCCTACAATTACATACACTTCAATAATTGAAACAATCGTGAAAAGGTAATCTAAGTAAACACATAGCTCGACATACATATGTACAACTTCAAATAAAAACATTTCACATAAGTTATAGTTGTTGCTATTATTTTGTTGTTAGTATAAAGAACAAACAACTTGAAATAATTTAATAAAACTGTAAAAAAAAAAAGGTAAAAGAATCCGACAATGCATATACAAGAAGGGCCCAATATTTGTTGAAGTAATGATTAGTTTTATGATCGTCCCATACACGAAGTATTGCTTAGCATGGTTAGCTAGTGGATGCATAATACGTGTGGGACTACTAACTACAGTCTACTACACAAATGAGTGGTCATCACCAACATTATCAACATTTTCAGAGCTTAGCTTGTGTATTCATGAAAGGGCCATCTTCGTGACATACATCCATCAATCCGGCTCACCCCGTGTAACTATCGATAAATAATTCAAATAACTCCCGGTTATTAATTGGATCGTCGTATATATGTAAACTCACTCCAATCTATCTATCTATTGTTTTTAGGTCGACGAGTTTGAACAAATAAAAGTAAATGTATTGATAGTGTGTGTTTTGCTCTGATACCATATTTATAGATCATCTCATTCAAAAGTTTAAGTTGACGGCTGAAACCCGAGAATGTGTTATATACTCATGAAAGGGTCAGTTTCATGATATACATCCATCATTCATCAATGCGGCTCACCTCGTGTAACTATCGATAACTTCATATGAATCTCGATTAATTAGGTCGTAATCGAACTCCATCTGTCTATATATTGTGTTCGATTCGACTAATTAAATTGAATGAATCCAACTAAACGTGTACATGCAAATAAACGATCGAGTTGAATAGAATGGACGTTCCATGGAGATCCATGCAGGTGGCCTGACAAGGAAATTAAACCAATGAGGTTAATAAATGCAGGGAAGTATGTATGTTGGGATGATGATAGCACAAGTAAAAATGAATGAAAGAGGTACATACACATGAGAGAGAAAATGGTTCTGGGTTGAAAATGCATAAGGAATGTCAATCATCCATATTGTCTCCATGCCCCTAAACTCTGGTAGCTAAGCTCTCTTTTCTTGTTTGTGTCATAGACCCATCACATTCACCTTCTCATTCACATAAAGCCTCTACTCTTTCAGTGAGCAGGGCTCTTTTGTGGGTCCCCTCCTTCTATTTATTTAATGCCTTCGAAATAAAAAATAATGACTTGGAGTTATGATGTAATGTGTATAGTATCATCATACATGTAAAATATAGATATTTATTGCTTGCTTGCATTTGAATGAAAATGAAAAACACAAGTGATAGATGAGGTTACAAGATGAAACAAAAAGGAAATGGTAGGTGTATGGACTATGGAGCATGTTGTTTTGTGAGGAATATAATCATTCTGGATAAAGTATCGGAACGGATGAAATTTAAACGTTTTTACATTCTGATCGATCTATGTTGTCGTGTTAGCTGTTAGCAGCGCACAAAATGCAATTGATTGATTTTTGTGAAATAATTACATTAGTACGTAAAACAAAACATATCACTTCGATGCATGATGAGACAATAATTTATTGCGAGTCCGAGTCATACAAGGTCGTACCCAATGACGACGGGTACTAGTACTTGAGATGATACCTATAATAATTCACACTAGAGTGTTTGTACACACTCTTATCTTCTTGTGTGGAGAAGGTAAACATAGAAGGATCTAGGGACAAGGGAGGGTACCATAGACCATTGAGAWAGAGTACGTAAGAGCAAAAGACACACCTAAAGAAATTAAATATAGATTAGTATATATATAGGTTAGTAGTAGTGATGGATGAAATATTATGTCATGGTTAAAGGTAGAAATTAACAACTACCGACCGTAAAGCTTTACCTAGCGGTACGGATTTAACTCTGAAGCTAAGACACTTGAGGATAGAGGTTTTTCTTACTCATAAAATTGATTGATTAATCATACAAATTCGTGTRGAGTTGACCTGAGTGACGTTTTTGTCCGTGAAAACAAGATGGACTTATATGGCCTGGTTCCAGGCCTGGTGGTGGTGGAACCGCAGTAAAAAAAAATGTTTGTTACGTTTATGGTTACATGTACTTCACCTTTTATCATCTGTTAAAAATTCACCACCTTATATATAAGCATATACACTGTAATGCTTAGCTTCCTTTCCTTTTCTCAACCTGAACATAATAAATTCACTAACTATTCAACAAGGTTTGCTATAACAAAAACAAACAGGCTGTATTTATAATTGTACTCTACTTCATGACCTTTTATATATAGCACCCCCGCCCTACCATACGTCCATACTCAATTTTTTTAACGTACCATTTATATACGAGTAGTACATACTGGCAAGCAGCAACGATTAATCATTTTCTTTCCTCTCTACTTTATGTCAGATTGTTGCGTTTATTTCGATACTAACGTACGGGAGGAAGTGATTATTTACATGGTGCATTTATATTTTTACACCTAGCTAGTAAATGGACTTTAATTATAGGACATACATTAGTACATGGTGAAAGTGATACACACATACTACAATCAAGGTCAAAATCTCACAGTCAAAAAAGACCACTTTATAAAGTCTGTAACATATGATTGTCTTATATGTTTTCAGTTTTTATTACTTACTACTAACTAGTTAGTGAATAGAGACCACATATAACAGTTTGCCTTTTAAGCTTTTTGAGTATATTTTGCTGAGGGACTAACCTAAATGCCTAAATGTTCCCTTCTTGATTGGAATTACAGTACTTACTTGATCTAGCTTGTCTTAATTAGGGTAGTTGGGTGGGTTAGTTAGCCCCATTCTCATGATCGATCGCATCCACATCCATATAGATCCTCAAATTAAGCTAGAACGAGCACGCCACCGCTTTTTTGCGTACGTTCTTACGTGTTAATAACAAAACGTAAAGATTAAACTACGACTATGTTTTTTTGGACTAACATCAACTGAACTGAACTCAATTAAATTCAATTACCCAAGTTTAGCAGTTCAAAGGATTATAGCTATATATATTAAATTAGCATTTGAATTTTTTTAAAAGATAATTATTATTCAACGTAGCAATTTTTATTTCAAGACTGTTTGTATCAATAGTAGTACGGAGTACAAAACGTTTCAGATATATTGTAATCAACAAAAATGTATTTTAACATAAATGTCCGATGTACTAAACTTTCTCATGCGCCCAAAATTCTATTCAGTTAAACTAACATCTTATTCAAGTAGTATGTTAATTAACTCTTTAAAAAAAATCACTCTTCGATTTTACTGTCACTCTTGATCATAATAACAAACGACCCTGACCAAAGTCTTCTCACAAAGAAAACACTCAAGATATTGAAGAGATCTTGACCTAACGGTAAAGATTGAAGGATTGTATACAATAGGTCACAATATTTTTGAATYCCTCGCTCTATCCCAATTGTCAATTATATCGCCCTAATATCTCATTCAAATTAATAAAAAAGTACACTAAAGATGATAAACCACTGTTTAAAGATATGATTAGGGAAAATTGCCAATAATAATATCACCACTTTAAAGCAACAAATAATAAGCAAAGAAAAAAAAAAGTGGGCCCTAGAAAATAAATATGAATTCACCATTTTTAGGCATGTGAAGCTCATAATTATTCCTTTTTTTAATGTGTTGAATAATTGAACAGTTTTATCACACAAAAATACAACATGTTAATAAATWATAATAGTATTATTGCATTTCATTTTATGATGTTTTTTGGAACTAAATGCGAAATGGGAGTTCGTTGGAAATGGAAAAGAAAGCATAAATATAGTTAGTTATTATTATTATTATACAATCGAATTAAACTTGTTGAAGAAGAAACAATGATGAAGAAGAAAGCAGCAAAAAAAAATAAATAAATACAGTTTGAATGAAAATAAAATGATAATAAGATGAAACCTTGTCAATCAAAGTTGACGCATCAACCTTAAATGTAATTATAACCAATAAATTGTCAGACCAAAATTTTGGTGCAGTAATAATAATAATAATGATCAATCATCATAACCTAACATTTTTACAGTTAACTGTTGATTGATATATCATCCTAAAAGTGGGTTATGTTATGTTATGTTATGTTTGATTGTGTGTTATACATTTTATTTCATCAATACTTTTTACTTTTTATGTCTTTTTCTTACTAGCACCTAGATTTGGATCATATCATATCCTTTGGTCTTGTCTCTTGACAATTTTTTACATGAAACTTTAGTTTAATTTGTAGCTTGGTGTTGTCCTCCTTTGATAAAGGGTGTGAGAAATTACCAATGGTGGTACGTTAATTAAGTATCTCGGTGGTGGAGTCAGGATTTTCCATTAGAGTCAAATTAACAAAAAAAAAACGTATTTTTTGAATAGAAAAAACTAACTAAATGAACTTAGCAGAATAAACTGAAGCGAGTTGAAATGAATTGATGATCTGAATTAACTATCTACAATTCAAAAGAACTGACCATTTCTATATATATAGTACGATCGGAGTAAATGATATTAGTGAAGTCTAATTGAGGGTGAATGTCATTTTTGTTTTGCATCTAACTTTATATGTAATAAATTAATTATTTGTAAAATTATGTAATATAAATTTAAAGAATATATCAAGTTCGGCCAATAATAAACATTTATATTTCATGATATGAAAGATTTAAGTTTGCAGTGAAATGAAAATTTATCAATGAGCTTTATACGAACCTAATTTAACATATTGTGATCGATTTTTATTTTTTTTAAAAAAATTGAAGGAATATGTGACCGAATTTGTAGGTTACTATAACTTAATTCGTGATATTTGAACTCGTTAGAATTTACGTAATTATTTTAGCCGATTTTTAGGAATAAAAGTCAACATAAAAACAAATATACCCTACTACAAACAGTACATCTTCCAGTAAGTGAGAAACAATAATAAAAAAAAACCTAAGCTGATAACAGGTTATTTATGGAAGTGTGAACAGTTAGATGATGTGAATTGTAACAGAGAGAGTATGAACAGAGAGTGAATGTAGAATTATATATGATCATGATATTATATATTTACATAGGCAAATCTAATGAGCGTCTCGGGATGTTAGATAGAGAAATAAAGGTGAAGATATTAATTGAATATAAACATTAATTTCACTGATTGACGCGTAATTTTGGCATGTATTCCAAATTTATACCATTTTAGAATATGTAGTTATTGCTATCGATCTAACGATCGGGGTGCCGTTAGCAATATCATTTATAATTATATGTAATTTCTCTCTACTCATTAGACTTGACTCGACCGAGTGGTTAAGGGTTCGTTTACATTAACTGAAATCAACTGAACTGAATGGAGCTGAATTGAACTGAATTGAATATTTAATGAGAGAGAGAAATTAGATTAAGAACTGAACTGAAAATAGTTAATGTAAACAGGCCGTGAGGTCTTAAGTTTTTAATCAAGGTATCAATGCATTAGGTTCTTCTAATCTTGGAATGTTAAAAAAACTAGCTAGGAAGGATGCTGCCGTTTGAGGTACACATACAAACTTTCGCTGAGATTAGTCCAACCGTCAAAGACGCTCGAAATAAATATGTATGTTTCTCTCTCTAAATACAATGAAAGTGAGTAGTAATTTAATTAAATTTTCTCTCTCTAAAAAATGTTGTGAATCTCTCACAAACTCTGAGCCGACCAGTGACTCACCCACCAAAGCGTTTGCTGGCAACATTGCACCCCAGTTTCTTTCCCCTAGGATTTTTTTATCTTAAATTATGTATTGAAGAAGTTTTGAAACATCATTAGTATCTTCCTTGGTATTAATTAATATACAATTAATACTATGCTAGCTCTTATTTTAGTAAATTATGTTTTTAACTTTAGGTTTCTCTTCTTCAACATGATATTAGACTCGTTTCTCTTTCAGATAAATTAAACCTAGCTAGCATTCTTTTTAATTGAATGTCTTCCTTATTGTCCGAGATCCGATCGTTAATTATTCATGGATCGAGTAGTTTCTTCTTGTCTAACATAGCTTGTTGATGATTCGAACATCAACAAAGAAGTTACATTCTAATTTGCCGAAACACATTATTAACACGATAGGTTCCCATTCTCTGAAAATCGATGTCAAGTGACATTTTCTAATGTTGCAATATATAGGAATGGAGTGAGTACTAAATGTTTACATAATGAATTTATGTCTTATTGTATAATCGATTTTATTATACTTGAATCACACACTAGTAACTAAAAAGAATCTTCAGACTGAAAAGTTTTATACATATAGCATAGAATTTTTGTTACCCTAATTTTAACTTCGAGATCTCCTTTCTAACGCATAACATAAAACCTTACGAGTAGTCGAGTACTACATTACTACCCGTAATTAAATGTCCTTAATTAATTTCATATGATAATAGTTTAAAATATCGGGATCGACCAACTAATCAAGTAGTATAAGTGTTTTACACATGCTAGTATATATCTACTTGTATATTTATCTAAATTATTATTATTTAGAAAATTTATTATACTACATCTAGTACAATAAAAGGTTCTTTTAACACATTTCATATAACTCAAATACTCATATATTAGTACAATTCAAGAATAAAATGATGACCAAACTTAGAAAAATGAATTCCTTTAAATTACAAAGTACTATTCATCAATTAATATTATTATAATATTATTATTACTAGAAAAGCTTGAGAATATACGGATACTATATTGTTAACCTTTTCATCTGTTATAAAAGCTGTAAGTTATTATACACATACTCTAAAATAAAATAAAAATAAAAAAAAGAGACACAAATTTCTAAAATAATTTGATGTGAACTAAAAGGAGTTGTCACTTCATTCTGAGTCCTCTCACTCGTGTATCTCTTGTTGTAATTTACTGAATAATATTTTGTCTTTTAACGTGTTTGTATATTGTGAACAATTTAGCTTGTGGAAATGGGGAAAGATAAATATGGAGACAACTCCAAACATTTCTATTTTTTTAGCTTTTTTTGCCTTATTTGCTCATCTTCATTCCTCTTCCTAGCTTCTTACATTAAATATTTAATAATCTTACCTAGCTAGGTGTCTTTCGTAGATATTATAGAGTTAAACGTACGCCCGGTAGAGAGATACTAGCTAGATTAATCGGTTAAAGTCTCAAGAAATGCATGATGCCCAAAATCTATCGATCGGATCTATTCATAGTCCAAATCAGTTCATTTGTGCCTCTCTTATACACCTGAAAATAGAAGTAAAATAATAAACAAATATTCTCACAAATTTTAGATTACTATAATATTAACTGATAGATGATTGATGCCCGAAATTTTATCGGATAGAATTCTGAGTCCAAATAATAATCACCGTCCTTTGTTCTCTATGCCCCTGAAATAAAATAGAAGTAATAAATAAATAAATTATTCACAAACTTTAGAGTAAATTAAATGAAAAATAGTTAAGTCACTAGTGACAAGTGATTCTTGCTCTCCTTTTTTTACTACATGAATAGCTTTAATTTGCACCCCTTTTGTTTGTTTTATATATATATAGTCCCACACAATTTTTGTTTAACCTACCTTCAACATCATCATCTCCTCCTTTGCTTGCATTTTCTCTCTCTTTCTTTCTATTGTGATTATGCTCCTCCCTTTACTTTTCCTACCTTTTCTAACCTTCCTTCTCTTCCTTTTTTTTTTCCTTTCTTCTTGTTTCCCTCTTTTTCTTTCCCACTTTCATTATTTCTACAAAAAAAAAAAAAACTTAGAGTATATCATCATCATCATCATCATAATATATCTTTCATCATGTCTGATAATCCTTACTTTAATCATCATCATCATCACTATTCTGCTGGATTTTTCAACCCCTCTAATTATCCCAGCTTTAATCACTTCTTCCCTAATCATACCAATAATTACAACAACAATAGTATTAATAGTAGCACTAATTATGATGATATCAATTTCTTCTTCTCTAATAATAATACTAACATCAACCCCTCTTCAAAATCACCCCCTTCTCCTCCTCTGAGAGAAGCACTTCCTCTCTTCAGTTCAAGCCCAGTTAAGAACAATCATGATCATCATGATCACAATCATCATCATCATCATCATCTCATTAATCTCAATGAAGATGATAATCATCAATACAATAATATTGGGGAGTCTTTTTTGGAGGAGTTTTCATCAACAAGTGCTCCAATGGAAGTTGACAAGATCTTCATTAGGTCCAACAATCATCATCAACATGATCATGATCATGAAGATGATGATGATGATGGGTATGATGTGGATGATGATGGTGATGGTGGTGTAACTGTAGCACTTCACTTAGGGCTCCCAAGTTGTAGTGCAGCTGATCTAATCATCCCTGCTCACTCATCACTCTCATCTTCCTCCACTACATCAGACCATCATCATCATCATCATCATCAACATCAACATCATCACATCAACAGTCATGATAATACCATCAACAGCAGCAAGTATAACAACAGCATGATGATGATGATGATGAATACTACTACTAATGAAGACAGTAGCAGATCAGAAGAAGTTACAGTAGCTTCAAGTTATAACAACAACAACAACAACAACAACAACAACAACAATTCATCATCATCATTAGTTGGTGGTTACTGCAACTCAATTGGAACTGTCAACAAAGGGCAGTACTGGATTCCAACCCCTGCTCAGATTTTGATTGGTCCTACTCAGTTCTCTTGCCCTCTTTGCTTCAGGACTTTCAACAGATACAACAACATGCAGGTAACTAATTAATTTCTTTCTCATTTTTTTTTCAAATCGAATCGATATTGAATTATATAGGCTTGTCTTGAATTTACAATACGAATCGAAATTATCACTCTATTATGTCTATCCGCATAATGGGCTATTGGATTAGACAGGCCAGAGTATAATTTGCGTACAATACGACGACGTTTGTTACTCGGAAAGTTATTTCAGCAATCAGGTGCGGCATATAATTGTAAACTTCCGAACCGAAATAGCTGGTGGGTAACTTAGTTAGTTTGTATTGGGGATTTGAATATCCATTCTTTCGTAGGGTAAAAAGAAAAAGGAGAGAAAACATGAAATTCCTTTATAACCCATAATCTTAACTAGGCTTGCTCTGTTCTTCTGCTTGTCTGGTGGTTTCGTTGTTGCAACTCTCAGATTTCTTCAATACCTTTTTGTTGCTACAATTGTTCAAACTCACTTTTCTATTCCTTTTTTCTAATTTTTTTTAGACTTGTATTTCTAGTAATAAGAAACAAATATAAACGCTATTGTAAATACGACAATACATTTATAATTTATATTCTCGTGTAATCATTAGTGTACCAATTAATTCTTTACATTTCTTTTCAATTGCATTTTGACTTAATTAGTTATTATTATCTCCACAACATCTTGGAGTTGTTAAAATTAGGTATTGAATTAGGGTTTCTCCTCAATAATCAAACATACATAATTTTACTCATTTAAATATTTTCTTTAAAAAATATTTCAAAAATGGAGATTGAAATTTGAGATTTATATTGGATTAGAAAACAAATGATCTTGCAGTTTACTGTAGACTCAGTAGACCAAGATCTGTACTCCTTTATGTTGATTGAACGAGACAAGGTGGGCAATATGCACTTTCACTCTTTTATATATTTTTTTAAAATATTTTTTTTTTGTTTTTTTTTTTTTGTTTTAAATATTTTTTTTTCTTATGTGAATCTGAAGTTTGTGTTAAGTACTTGAAATGTGGCTAACTGAAACAAAAAAATATTTTGGACAATGTTCCATTCTTTGCTTAAAATTGCTAATTTGCTCCACTAGTCTAGTCATTGTTGTTGCAATGTGATACTATCATTTAGTGAATGATAATAATTGTCAACAGTAATAAAATCAGATAAGCTAATTAGGAAAATAGTTGTTTTTTTGATTAAGCTAATTCTATGAATAAAGTAGTACGTGTTAGTTGCTTATTTATATAGAGCATAATGTGATGTTAGAGTAGTGCTCATCATATAAGAAGTGGAAAAATACTCTCACGATCAATTGCCAAATTTGTGATGTATAGGCCGCTAGAGCTATACTTTCACAATAATTTCAACCTTAACCCGAAATAGCCTGAGGGTCATATTGAATGTATTCGGTACGAACTGAGATAAAAATCAATAATTTTTCTATGCGATACGGGCAATGGTAACACTTACTAATAATATTTCATCTACATGAATTATACTTTGTATCATTAATTGTATTATACTTCGTATATCTTATGAGTAATAAATAGATGTAGCTAGCGAATGACTTCAATAATTAGAATAATAGAATGTAACACTTTGATGAGGCTAGTAACGTAACGAAACAAAAAAGCGCGATATCATAACTACTTCACAAAGTTAAGTATCATACTATCATAGTAAATGAGAACTTGTCTTAATATACTTGTAAGATACTATATCATGAGATTAACACAAGTGTATAGTATAGAAAAACGATGTTAAACTGACTTGAATTGTATATATTTGTACTCCGATATGATATATGATATGATATCGTAAATAATTATATATTGAAATCGAATGTATCAAATTGGTGAAAGTATTTATATATGTTACTACTAATTAATTAATGATGTTAACTAATATATATAAATAGTGGTCCTTAATTAATAAGAAAAAATTAAACATCAACACGTGTAAATATAGGGAAAGACCTAGGGTAACATAATGGTAAGATACTCCTTCAATAATTTTACAGTACTTCTCAACTTGTTCAATTGGGCAAACTGTACTCTGAGTTTTGTCCAAATTTATTCCTTGTACTTTCTTCTTTTATGTTTCATTGTATTTAATACATTCATTCAATCATACATAATTCTTAATTATCCTAATCTATAACATATTATAAGCGAGTTTTTTAAGTATTATTTTTTAATCAATTTATGTTTTAAAAAGAAAATAAACTACTTGATAGTAATGACGATTTATTTGTTTTGATCATTCCAAAAGTAATTGGCCAGGTTTTCCTTGCAAAAGATATTAAAATTAAGTTGCCATTTTTTACCCACCTCTTAAGAATATTTTTCTAAAAAGTTATAAGATGAATAGATTATATTTTATTTTCGGTAATTATGTGATTATATTCAAGAAACTTTTTCTCTTAAACTTTTCCAAAAAGAAAAAACTTTTTTTGTTAATGATAAACCTAAAGTTAACCCTTTTTAAACTTTCTGTCTATTACAACAATTTGATTTAACATTATTATTATCTCATTTTAACAGTCTGTAACTCTTTTACTAGATCCGTAATTATTTATAGTCTTTTCTTTTTCATTCTATTAGTAGATGTTGTTTTCGAAATTTTGCTTAACTTATATCATTTGAACTAAAACTTTATTGATATAATACAACTTTGTCGTTCTTATTAGGTTTTTTATGAACTAATCTTATTTCACATGATAATTGATATAAGGTGAAATTAAAGTAAGATGACCCGGATGGTTTACACTCACTAAGATCTTACCTCTATAGTATGCTGAATATTGTTGAGAACAAAAATAAATTAATGTTAATGCATGGGTTAATAATAATTAGGTATACTTGTTAAAACTATGGTAACCAATAGATGTGATTAAACTTTTTAACAGATTATGTGCGAACAAACTTATGCTTCATTTTAGAAACTTTGGTCTGTTAATTGCAGAAGATATCTAAAAGGCCCTATGCTCCTTCGGAGACCCAAAACATCGACACTTCATTAAATTCCATTAAACATTTTTCTCAGACTCCCCTTATGTGGACCAATTTAATATCTGCTCCCTATAACATAAACTTTAAAAATACAATAATTAAATCTCACGTGTATTACGAAAGTGTAACATGTATATTTGTTTAAAGAGGGGAGTAATTATAAGGGCAAGATTATTGGGAGTCGTGAATAAGTTTGATGTAGAGAGTTTATATAGGAGATTTGGTGCAATATTTTGTTTAAGCACACATAGAAGTCTCAAAGTGAGTATTGTTTGATTTCTCAAAACTCAACTCAAGATCATGTGCTATGTCTATGACATGTGTCAATTTTCATTGTGGATCTTTTTTTTTGATTCTTTTATGATTATAATTAATATGTTTATTCTTTTAAATAAACAAATTTATATGGAGTTTTAGTATGAGAGTTTGGGATAAAAGTGTAGAAAGAGGAGAGTTGATGTGTGTGATCTTGGAATGTAAAAGTTCTGTGGAGACCTGATGTGGCATAGTTCGAGAAAAATTTTGAATTGGAATAAACTTGCTCTAAAACTTTGTGTTCTAGCACTTCTAATAAGATTCTATCATATATCGATCCAACTCTAATTTATTAGCAAAGTGTATTTGTTTATGGATTGGTTAAAGTACTGTGCATGATGAGATGCTCGTACAGAAATTGTCGCTATTGTGGGGGGAGGAAGAGGATAACAATACAGGAAGTGTCCAGTAAGTCATAAAAGAAAGTAGCCACAGCAAACGGCAGCTTGAGGCTGCGAAGGGCTCACTTATCATGCTTCAGCGACACACGGGTGTCGAAACAACATAGACCACCCACGGGCGAAACCCTTGAAGGACTTCCGGACCCTCCAAACACACTACAAGAGAAAGCACGGAATAAAGCCCTTCGCTTGTAGGAAATGTGGCAAGCCATTTGCGGTAAGAGGGGATTGGAGGACCCACGAGAAGAATTGCGGTAAGTTGTGGTATTGCAGTTGCGGCTCGGATTTTAAGCACAAAAGGTCCCTTAAGGACCATATCAAGTCKTTTGGGCACGGSCACTCGGCCTATGGGATCGATTGCTTCGAGGAGGAGGATGAACCGGCCTCTGAGATCGAGCAGGATAACGAATCGAATCAATGATAGTTATAGGTTAAGTAAGATCATAGATCATATGTATGTTGTTGTTTTTTTTTTTTTCTAAATTTTGTTGTTGTTAAAGTAGGTTAGTTTCTTTTGAGGTCTAAGTCGTATGTAATGGTTTTTAAAAAAATTCCTCAAAGTGAGGAGACTAGACTTCTTTTCTTTTTGAGTCAATTTGTTAGGTTTAAATTTTCTTTTATTTCTTAATTATTAGGTTTTTTTTTCTGCAATGTAAACAAGTTAGTAAGAGTTCAAATGCAAAGCCATGATTTCATGTGGAAAGTACATTTTATATTATCACAATTGTAATATTTGAGCTTTAAGTATTTTTCCAATTTTCTAAAAGCATATATACATTATTCATAAGACAAAAGCTAACGAGCGCCCTCAGGGCGTTAGATAAGAGAACTAAAAGTGAAAATATTAAATGAATAAAACCATTAATTACATTGAATGACGTGTGATTTTGGCATGCATTTCAAATTTATACCATTTTAGGAAATGTATTTAGTTCTTATCTAACGCACGGGGACGCCCGTTAGCAATATCGTAATAATAATGGCTTAATAGCATTCTTCAATTTAATTACAATAATATATATAGCATAGTTGTGTCACTTGTGTGTGTATGTATATATACACACACAACTATACATATGATACTTCATAATTTAAAGCTTGTTAGTTAATGTATAGAGCATGTACGTTTATATACTCGTTTTCTTCATTTCATTTGTAATTATTCCAAATGAAAATAATTATTGCAAATAAATAAGTCATTTTGCGGATGAAAATAAAATGAGTGTGATACAAGCACCGATTGTATAATAAAATTTGCATAATGTATATACCAACATTTTAGGCCACTTTACAAATTACAATCACTAGTACAAACAATTGCGACCAAGTAAGGCCATTATTATGATGATTTGGATATACTGTACTATCTGAAGATATACACTGCATAATAGATTCATGTGTAGGTTATGAATGATATAAAGAACAAATTAAATTAAAGTAACAATTTCACATTGAATAATTAACTAATTAAATTAATTATCCTTCCTTTAATTTTGTTTTTCGTGTTATAATTAGTTTTTTTTTGTGCAAATGAGTCATAATAGTGGTGTACATTTACAATGAAAAAAAGAATATGAAGATTCGAACATCTGACCACAAGGATCAATCAAAAATAGGGCTGAAACCTCTGCTCCAAACCCCTTCCTCTCGTGTTATTATAGTACATATACGTAAATTAAATTAGTGACCCTACTTCAAATAAAACATACACATATGCTCATAGATCTTTTTATCTTTTGTAAAAAGTATTAGATGGGTCCTAATAACCTACATTTAGTTCTTTTTCTTTATTTTGTTGGGGCATGGGTAGGACTATCAAAGTTAATTAAACTCTAATAATAATCACG
>SNQN01002627.1:0-12184 GCA_008642245.1 Bassia scoparia | reverse complement strand
CCAGGTGTGCGGGCCAAAATTGTGATAGTCGTCGAGTTTTATGTTAGATAAATAATTAAATTTTGTTTTGCAATAATTTGTAAATAATACTATCATTTGAAGGAAATTAAAAAAAAAACTTTGATGATTATAGAATATATGAAATTGCAAACAAAGCCTAGTGAGTAACTAGAATATAAGATCGAATTTGCAATAGTACAATGGCTAAATGGCTAATGAACAAACAATGAACATTCAATAATGAGGCATAATTTTAAAAAATGTGGGTGAAAACTGTTGTTTGAGAGGTAGCACAAACATTGCTTTTGAGATTTAAATTAAAAACTAGTTACATTATTGATGATTATTTGTGGGTAAAATATAGACAAACAAGTTACTTGTACACACTTCACAATTTAAATTATTAATAAAAAGCATTGCGTTGTTGATGTCTTGATTCATATAAATTTTAAGATCAAATCATATTTTCACTAATTAGAAACCAACATAAAACATTATGGTAAGAACGAGGAAGTATATTAGTGAAAAATATACTTACGAAAATGGAAGATACTAACTATACCTAGCAAACCGATCGATCAATACCAAGTTTTAGTCATTTTTCAGTTTCAGATTGAACTTCTTTGTTCATGATCCAAAGTTTCGGTAATAGGTCGATCGTAGGTCAAGGTTTTTTTTTTCTCCTTTAATGTTTCTCAAATGATAGACTAACTATTAGGAGTTGAAAATGCATAATTTGACTATACTAACAAGAATTTTTTTTTATCAAACTACTTGCTCCATTTATTTTTATTGCAACAAGTGTACTTTTGCACTATTTACATTAATTTATCACTTCGACTAATATTTGTGATTTGTACATAATAAAAAAAACATATTCAAGTGATCATACACGAAAACCTATCGAATCGGTCGATCATTTCGTTAACGGGCTGATCAGTATTATAAAACAGGTTTCCCGATTCAGCCTAAAATGAGTTTCAAGTTCTACTTTTATGTCCATGACCTAAACTTTTCGTGCCGATTTATAACAGTTGTTATATCGTAGACCCCCACCCTATGATGCTTTATACACCCCTTCTATCTACTCACACGTGTTTCCTATTAATTTGCGGATTTACAGGTGGATATTGGATCGTGTCTATTGGATATAGCATTGTAACTTTGTAAGGCCCAAAAAGCCCAAATTTCCAAAGAATACTCTGTAAAATAAAAAAAACCGTAATTCAAACCCTTCACTCATTCATTGATTCACTGCCTCGCAAGTCGCAACTCACTCTTGCTTTCGAACCAAAACCCTCGATTAAACTGGTAAATTCTTTACATTCTTCTCAATTATTTAGCTTCAATTTTATGATTTCGTTTGTGTTCTTATGATTTTGATTGATTTTTGTTTGAGTTTGCTTGATTATGTTTCAATTTCGCTCGATTTTTGTTCGTGTTTTGGGTTGATTTGTGCTAGTTTTGTTTTTAAAAATCAATTTCTGCTGTTTTTATGTGGTCGATTTCTGCTCGTTTTTGTGTTTGATTTGTTRTCGCTTTTCGGATCGATTTCAACTCGTTTTTTCGCCATATTTTTGCTCTTATTTTTGAGGTCGATTGTTGCTCTGTTTTTTATTCTTAACTCTAAGCAATTAATAGTTTAATTTTGTTCTAATGTTGTTTTTGATTTTTTATCGTAAAGTTTGAATCTRTGCTTCATAATCAATGTTTTTAATCACGTTAATATTGAATATGTATTACGAATTTCTTTCACTATGTTTTGTATGAATTATTCGTTGGTTTAACTTGTATCATGTTTGTTCAATTATGATTTATACTTCACTGTTTTGCCCTAATATTGATTGGATTGCTTGAATTTCTCGGAATTCAAACCCATTTATAAGAACTAAAATAACCAATGTCATGGATTGGATTATTGGCATCATCATAGCTATTTGAACCTTGTTTTTGCAACCCCATAAGAAACCTTGGCTAGAATCACTTATAGATATGATCGGATTGATCGGCACCAATCAATCAAAGCCTTAATCCCATAACTGAGGTCGGCATCGGCTAAATCATATTCGATAAAATTAGGTTCAAATTCAATATTTTCTTGCCTTTATGATGGGTTTGCATACTGTATTGCAGTATTTGGCCAGATTTGAATCCATTGATATGAATTACTGGGAAATTGATCCTCTTGCTATGTTCTTTGGGAAATTGACTCCTTAATTAGTTTTTTCAGGTCGATTAAAAGTATGGGTTTCATTCAATATTTCTTGCCTTTATGAGGTTTGCATACTTGTATTGCATGTATTTGCAGAATTTGAATCCGTTGATATGAATTATTGGGAAATTGATTCTTTGCTATGTTTTTGGGAATTGACTCCTTTATATTTGTTTTTTCAGGGTGAAAGTAAGTTGTAAGGATGGTGCAATTATATTTGAGAAAAATTAACGTTGTTCCGAATGGGAGGAAATGGTAGACATTGTTCTGTCTGAACACGAAATCAAACTCCAATTGTAGTTCACAAGGCTATGCATATCCCGCCTTCGAATGTTTTACATGCGAAAGGTGAATACACTCAGCAGAGTTTCCGCAGAAGCTTTGGGCCATAATGTATGAGTTCCCTAGGTCTGATGATGTCCTTCAGACTATTTGTAACAAGGATCGCTACGAATTTGCACTCGGGCAGTTAATACAGCTAGGAATTTGATTTCTAAGATTGCCAAGGATTATGTTAAACTTCTGAAGTATGGTGAYTCGCTGTACAGATGTAAGTGTTTGAAGGTTGCTGCTCTTGGTAGGATGTGCACAGTTATCAAGCGAATCGGTCCTAGTTTGGCTTATCTTGAGCAAGTAAGGCAGCATATGGCGAGGTTACCTTCTATCGACCCTAATACAAGAACAATTTTGATTTGTGGCTATCCCAATGTTGGGAAGAGTTCCTTCATGAACAAGATCACAAGGGCTGATGTGGACGTGCAACCTTATGCATTTACAACTAAGTCGCTCTTTGTAGGTCATACGGATTATAAGTATTTGAGGTATCAAGTGATCGACACCCCAGGGATTCTGGACAGACCTTTTGAAGATAGGAATATTATTGAGATGTGTAGTATTACTGCTTTGGCACATTTAAGAGCTGCTGTACTCTTCTTCTTGGACATCTCTGGGTCATGTGGTTATACCATAGCCCAACAAGCTGCGCTCTTTCACAGTATTAAATCACTTTTCATGAACAAGCCACTTATCATAGTGTGCAACAAGACTGATTTACAGTCACTTGATGGTGTTCCTGAGGATGACAAGAAACTTGTCATGGAAATGAAAGCGGAGGCGCTCAAAACAGTTGTAGGTCAGGGTGGTGAGGCGACTAATGAAGAGGGAGTGCTTCTAACTATGAGTACCTTGAACGAGGAAGGGGTTATGGCGGTGAAGAATGCGGCGTGTGATAGATTGTTGGACCAGAGGGTCGAAGTAAAAATGAAGTCGAAAAAAATCAAYGATTGTTTGAACCGCTTCCATGTGGCAATGCCAAAGCCCCGTGACCAGAAGGAAAGACCRCCTTGCATACCTCCAGGGGTTTTGGAAGCCAAGGCCAAGGAGGCAATGGAGAAGGAAAAGAGGACTACTGAACGGGAGATTGAGGAAAATAATGGTGGTGCTGGTGTATATTCTGCTAGCTTGAAAAAGCATTATATCCTGGCAAATGATGAATGGAAAGAGGATATTATGCCTGAATTTCTCGACGGGCATAACGTCTACGATTTTGTTGATCCTGATATTCTGCACAGGCTTGAAGAGCTTGAGAGGGAAGAAGGAATCCGTCTTGCAGATGAGGCTGAAGAAGAATTTGAAATGTAYGGTGAAGAATTGACACCGGAGGAGAAGGAAGCATTGGCTGAGATTAAGAGAAAGAAAAGTTTGCTGATCCAAGAACACAGGTTGAAGAAAACCACTGCAGCAAGTAGGTCCATGGTGCCAAGGAAGTTTGACAAGGACCGAAAGTTTACAACTGAGAGAATGGGTAGGCAATTGACCAAATTGGGTCTRGATCCTTCTGCTGCTATAGATAGAGCTCGCAGCAAATCAAGGGGACGCAAGAGGCAAAGGTCGCCTGAAAATGATGCTATGGATGTGGATGGRGAGCTTTCAAACAAGAAACAGCGAGGAATGTCTCGATCCAGATCTAGGTCGAAATCACGACCACCAAATGAAGTTGTGCCAGGTGAAGGTCTCAGGGATTCCGTCCAAAAGAGCAAGGCTATTAAGCTTGCCAAGAATCTTCACAAAGAGGAACAAGTGCTCACAAGGGAGAAGGTGATAGAGTTATTCCTAATCTCAAGCCTAACATTTGTTCTCAAGGGAAGCGTGGTACCGGTAAACAGATCGCCGTTAAGGCACATTATAGGGGCTCGTCAAAGTTCTGAAAATTTTGGTTTCTTAGGTTCAAGTTTGTTGTGCTTTGATACGTATTTTTCTTTATTAGACATTTTGTATCTGATTCTGATATTTTCTTTTGCTTTAAAAAGTGTTATTGTCAGACTTCTGGTTATTCAGTGCTTATTGTATGATTTTGATAATCTCCTGGCTTTTCTGGGAAATTTTCAAATCTTAAATTTTGCCGATATTGCAATAACTGGTTAATTAGTGTTACAGTCCTACAACTCGATTTAGCCTGATGTTCTGGCCGTATATCAGCGTTTAGCTGGTTTGCTGTGTGAGCTGTGAAAGGCCGGTGGTTGTGCCAGGGCTTAAAATATACACTTAATTTTGATGCTCAATTGGCAGTACCTACAACTTATCCTGGTCGTATTTCGAAATTTTTCAGGCAAGGTGTGTTCCCCTGAGCTACCGCTTGGATTATGTCAGCCCGGGTTATGTCAGCCCGGTTGTTCTTCTTAGAGTCGAGGCAATAGCTGTTGTGAGAGAATAACAGAAATGTTTTATTTAATAGGTTATGAAAGTGATTATGTGAACTTGTGAGTTATGAAGCAGTATTTATCACACATTGTCTAGGCTCCTAGTCATTGCGCGACTAATTCAACTTACTAGAGTGAGATAACTGTTGTAAGAAAATTCAGTTACAGAGAAATGTGTTGTTATTATTATCAGGGATATGCAATTTTAAGAGAATTCAGTTAAAGTGAATCTGCGTTTTATGTTTTTTCGATTTGGCAATGTTGAGATGTTGCTTTGTCGAACATAATACAAGTAGGCAAAAGCTAACGAGCGTCCCTACGACGTTAGATAAGAGAACTAAAAATGGAAATATTAAATGAATATAAGTATTAATTACACCGATTGACGTGTGATTTTGACATAATTCCAAAATTTACACTATTTTAGGAAATGTATTAGGTCTTAACTAACGCCCCGGGACGTCCGTTAGCAATTCATTTTGGTTTGAACTTGAGCTTTTAAAAAGTGTGCTTGAACTTGACTTGAGTTCAATCCCAACTATAATGTCTCAATTTAAAAGAAGAGAAAAAAAATTGCACTGAAAGATTTTTCTCTGTAAATGTTTGAGGTAGGAGATTTTAATTAAAGCCATGAAGCCGAATATTATTAAATATGTAACAATGTTTCCAACCATGTTTTATGGTTACAAGTTACAACTGAAGCATTACAACCTAAGAAAAGACTGGTCACATTCAATTTTGTTAATCATATATGGATGGATCACTAAAGGTCACACGGCACAGGCTTCGCTTCATGAAACACTAGTTTTTGTGTTATCGAAGGCTGAAGTATGAAGATGACAGTTAGCACTGATTGGCAAGCGAGAGAGAACTGTGCAGAGCAATGTAAACCATTTCTGATTCTTGTGCGACCCAATTGAATACTACAGCTATAAACTCATCTCTGCTGGCAGGCTAATTTCCAGGAAATACAAGCTGCAAAAAAGAAACCAACCAATTCAGAATTTCAGGCTAACAAAGGAGAAGAATAGCAACAAGCCAGCACGGTATTCTTGTTCCTTTTCCGATAGCATAATTTTGTTCAAGCCATCAACATAAACTTGTAGATACACACAGAATAACTTAAAAGTCTATTACCTTGCTGACATGAAAGCCATGCCAAAGAAAACAGCCTTGACAGCTTGTTTCTGACCAGCATAATCAAATGCGAGAGAACATCTCATGTAAGGTAAGGAAAGCCATCATCCACCAACTGCATAAGCAGAAAATCATAAGAAAGATAAAAGTCATTTCATGGACTTTTTCAACAAAATTCAATGCAAATACATACCTGATGCCAGAAGGCCCTCAAGAATCTCAGGATTTAAACTGCCTCGGAACAGGTAAGCTGAATGAAAGAAAAATAAAATATAACATTCAATTCAAAACATAAAAAAACATCCAACAAAAGAAAAAATGAAACCAATTTGGAGAATATGCTAATATATTATACGCCAACCTACAAGTATAACACCCAAAGGCTCTGCCAAACCAGAGAGCGATGCTATCTTAAATGCTTGCCACTTGCTGCAACACATCAACAAATCAGATGAGGTAATCCAAACAGATAATAACATCGAGGCAAAAACTATGCAAAATCTTCAGTGAGAACAATAAGTAGTTTGCATATTCAAAATGAGTTATTTTAAAGTGCCATTCGCACTAAGTAGCTTCAGAAAAGTTCATATATAGCACCATCTAAAGAAAAAAGCACACATCCATATAGAATAAGGTTATTCATCTGCATGGGATGAGAGGGTGGTTGATCCAACTGCCTCCCACACCCAATGTTCAGGTTTGAAGGCCATTTGTTCTCAATAAGAAATTAATACTTTCCATTTTGTAGTATAAACTACCAAGAAGGAATTGGCCCAAAATTATGCAATAGCAATATAGGATGCTAGTGGCCGGCTTGAGTAGTCATGTGCCCCTAGAGGCCCAGAATCACATGAAATGAAGATCAAGTAGCCCAACTGTGATGCAGTCAGATAAATAAAAGCAGCATGTAAGGGGCCAAATGTAATGAGCCAGAAAACAAAATTAATACACTAATAATGTCTTGGAAGAAAAATTTTCCATATTATATCATGCAACACGCTTCTACAGAGCAAGATCACTCAAACAAGTATTTGAAGATATGTTTGACATAATTCCCCACCTTTGTGTAGCAAAGTAAACTGGAAGAGCAACAGCAACACCCTGTTAAAAAAATTATGCACAAMTCTTTAGYGAAAGCAAGTATCAGATTATCTTCACCATGGCATTAGTAGACGCAACATGTAACTAGATAGTTGTAACTTGAAGAAGGCAAATACTACTTTCGTAAATTGAATAGAGTTAGAAGTTATACCTCAGGGATGTTGTGCAGAGCGATAGCCAACGCCAAATTAAGACCCACACGAAGACCCTGGACAAGAAAACAGATCCAGCAAGATAGTTTCGGTGAAATAATTGGAACATTCTCCAAGGCTGAAACTCCTCAGCTTCCACATATTTGATATGATAAAGACAAAGCAGAAAAACATAATGAATTTAAAGGAAATATGATTAATCTCTGGGCTGCAATGGCTTAGAAAATTATGCCTCAGGGATGAGAGGATTTGAAGATGATGGAAAGGGAAAAAGGGTGTTATGAGGCAAACAAAAAGAGGAAGAAAGGGAACCCGTATAAGGACGTGAAAAAGTTTCCTTGGCAAATATGGATTGATAATTTAAAATCAGAYGATCATATCTTTTATTGACCAATAAACTGTAAATATTTTTCACAGCATGCATGCACATGGTTCTGTACTTCTGTAGATGAAGATCACTTTTCCCTCTTCTAGAAATACAAAAAATAACAGAAAAGATGCCCATATATAACCAAGGAAGATGATAAGCTATACAAACCAGTCCCACATTAAATCAAATTGTACCTTTATGGATCCAAGAAAAACAGCCATTCCTTCTGGAAAGTTGTGTAAGCTAATACCTGTGAAATGAAATTTCTTATAAGATCAAAGCTGAAACCATACAACTACGTCAATGAATAAGGTAAGCCACATATGTTACAGAATCTTCAGAAACTAAGCATCCATTCATCAGTCATAATATAATTGAGCACCATGCACAGGTAACGCACTGAATTATACTATAAAGAAAAGAGTTATGGCCTAAAAATTTAGTAAATGCAAGAAGATTGCTGCAGCAGTTCTCAAAAACGTTATGTACCAGAAACTAGAGTTTCCTGTTCCATAACATAGGAAAATTCTTACTAAGACCCGCTTGGTATGAGGTAATGTATTAAGGGAGTAATAAAAGTCAAACTTAAGAAAAAAGGTGTTAAAGTGAAAATAAATAGATGGTGGTGGTGGGGAGGATAAAATGGTGGTGTGGGAGGAAAAGGAACTATCACCCTCATTGGGAGGAATAGTCACCCTCATCCACATAGAGATGTAACTTCATTTGAGGTAATCATTACTCCATATCTCCCTTTTTAGTCACAAAAAAATGCATTATTCTTCAATCCCCATTTTAATTCACATGTTCTTCTTAATTTGATCAATTTGACTTTTATTACCCCTTAATAAATTACCCTCGTACCAAGCGGGCCTAAACGTAATTGTATCCCATTATCCATCAATAATAAAACAGAATTGTTAAACATAATGGAAGATGTAAGGTCTGTTGCATTAAAAACCTCCAGCTATATAGTAACTAGAAAGAAATGTTATGAACAAATGAAGCTGAGCAAAAGGAGAAGCTAAAGCCTAATGTGAACAGACCTATGGCTGTTATAATGCCACTGTACATGACTTGGCGTCTGTGCTTCTTCATTATGTCCTTCCCTATCTTCTCCATTTTTCTGTGAACCTCCATAAAATATGAAAAAAGTTTAGGTGGTTGGTCCAGCTTGTAAGTTTTACGTTCTTTAAACATAGAATTCACCAAGCAAACAGAGACTTTCTACACGTTCAAAATCAAACTAACTTTTTCTTTTAACATTTGTTTTCAGGAGCGAGTGTCGGTTCTGGGATAACAGTTGGTTACAATTGCAAAGAATATGACACCTGCAAAGAACTATATCACAGCACGTAAAAGTGACTATTCTTAAACAGCAATTAACAACATATCTCATAAAACTTTCTCAATGAAATGAAGTAAAGAAGGTAGCGATACCCATAAGTCTTTCAAAAAGCCATTAGATTATGGCATTGTGACCCAATCTAGGAATGATATGCTAAGCATAAACCTGTGCTGCAAAGCCCACATTATGCAATAGAAATTTCAGGAATTTTGATGTCAAAAATAAATATGATGCATATTGAAGTATATTTAGACCATTTGCTTATAAACTGCAAGCATGTAACTAGCTATCCATTGGAAGGACAAAAATTGTTAGCAGCAAGATCAAAATATCCACACCTAATCCTTCTACTATGTTGCATACAGAGAAAATAAGTGTTATGCACCTGTAAAGCCCAAGCATCTTCAAGTCCGTGCTTCACTAAGGACGACAAAAAGTGCACTCGTTAATCTCAACACAAAGTAAAGCTTGCCACATAAAAACAAATCCTAATTAATAACATATCCATAATTCAGATGATGCATGACACTGTAGGATTAACATTATAATAAAAAACTGATCTATGATTCAATTTATGAAGTCCTGAAAACAGAAACCAAAAGTTGCAACCAGCATGCCTATAAAAACATTTCAAACTTGCTTTGTTCATCTAAGTTCAGCATCTAATTTATTGCCACCAAAATTGAACTTCAAGGAAGTTTCCACAAACAAAAGCATTAACTCTCTATGAAATTACCCAAGATCACAAGCTTAAAAGCTGCACCCAAAATCAAAACTTAAATCTCTATACCAGCAGACTTTAAACATCCATAAGGTGTGTTAATAAGCCTAGTTCATACAGGAGCAGCTCTCCATGACTGCCCAACGAGTCATCTAATCGCATTTCCAATTCATCTCCTTTTCAAATCCCCTTTAATTGCTATTAACATACATCAAGATGTTCATCAACCTCATTGTCACCTCATCAGGCTATCAGTTAGTCATTCTCCATACATCGTTGCTCGGATAATCGGAATACAAGGTAAGTGTTATTAAGACATGATAGAAGTTCTCTTCTCTATCATTATCTAGTATAATGAAGGATTGACTATTAACACATTCATAAAAAATCTAGAGTCCAGACTAAATGCTGCTCCCATCCACAACCCCATTTCACACATGAGTAACAAATGCTAAATATTATTCAGCACAAAATAAATCACCCAAAAATTGAATTTTGAAAATGAATTAATATAACCACCACACGTTCTGCATCAAACCTTAACTCCTAACTAATTACAAACATCAGCTCACAACAATCAAAATTCAATTAAATACATTATCAAACACCAAACCAAAAACATTCATTAATTATAAATGAAAATTGCTTATAAAATTGATCAAAATATGTGAAATTTCATACCTAAAGATGTGCTCAACCACCAACAAGTGAGAGGAAGGCAACCATCACTTGGAATCCATACTCAAGCCAAATAGCCACACAACACAAATTTTTATTTTTATTAAATTCCAAACCCAAAGAAATCCCAACTCAAATGACCCAGAATTAATACTTTTTTCTCTAACTAATTTCGTACCCTTCAAAAATAAATAAATTAAGAGGGAATTAAGAAGTGGGGTTTTTGTTTTGTTTGATGAGAAATGAGAGCTAAAACCCCCCCGAAAAAATACAATTGATAAGAGAGAGAAATGAAAACGACGGAGCTTATATAAGAGCAAGAGAATAGTGAGAGAATCAAGCTTCACAAAAGGCTGATTTTTGAGGAATCAATAAGAGAAATTATGTGCAAGGAAGGAAAGAGATGGTTTGATTACATGGTCCAAGAAATTAAAAATGCTCTAGGAATTTATTTATATATTTATTAAAATCAATAAATAAATAAAGAATTTTTTTAAATGTCTAAAGAAATAATCTATCAAGTTGGATTGTTGGATAAAAAAAATCAGAGTACATAATTGGATTTTTTTTTACATTTATGCTCTATGAAATTAAGTTTTACCCATAATATAATTTGACCTTTTTAACAAAAAAGATACAGAATAAAACATATGGTATGATAAATCATATGGTATTTTGTATTATGTTTAGCTCGTGTTCTGATCAACTTAAAAAATAATAACTTGCAATTTAACAAAGGAGTCCGAGATCATTGAAAGCAAGTGTTCATCCGTTCTCAACTTCTCATGGCTCGGTAATTGGTTCAAGTTCAATGAAATTGAAAAAAATTAGTACTCCGTAAATGCATGCATTTATTGCTTGAACTCATACAGAGTAATATCTTAGTCTACTGGTTGAAATTCATGGCATGAGAATGGTATTTTATAAATTGACTAATTCAAACTAAAAAAAGTCTTGTATTTTAAAACTATATACTCGCACCTAATTTTAGTTTATTTTTTCTCAAAAATGATATCAATTCGTTGATTAAGCAATCATGTTTTCAACGGATTCAAATCAAAAAGTTATCACTTCCATGTTTGTGAAAATAATATTTCACATTTAGAACCCCCAATTTAGACAAATATTCAAATGATACTCCATGGATARCAAAGACATTATCGTACGGAATATTATTTATGATCAAAACAAGAAAAATAAATAAATAATACAATAATTATTAGAAAAATGTTAAACATAACCCTAAGTGCTATGTATGTTTAAGAAACTTAAAAACAGAAAGAAAAAATCACATCAAACATATATTGTTTTGAATGTTGTGTAATTTTGTCTTAAACTTCTAAATTATTTTCATTTTAAAAAATAGATTTAATGCTTAAACTGTTTAACATTGTCCTAATTTTTAATGTAAAAATAATTTTTGTAAACTTTTATTTATTCATTTTATTTTTTAAAATTTTTTTGCAAACATATACAAACTTACAGTATCATTAGTTCAGTATTTTATAGGTCTTGTAAAAAATATTCATGCCACCTAAGATGTGAATTTTGCATTGGAATGAAGACTATATTCTTTTCTCATTGAGCATTTTTCATGGTTCATGCTTTTGTCACATATCATACTAGTGTTAGTAGTTAAACATATTCATCATTCATGACATACTGACCTTAATCTTTCAATATATTATTGAACAGTTTCTCTCTTTCTTTTTAATTTAATTTGCTGCAAATCATTGACCTAATTAATATTCTTATGCCAAGGTCTCCTA
>SNQN01002626.1:59570-71308 GCA_008642245.1 Bassia scoparia | reverse complement strand
TAATACTTCACACAATACTTAGAATACAAAAACTACCATAATTAACTAAACATCAATAACTTATAAACACACAACAAAATTGCAACTGAAACAAAATTTAGCATAAATTACTAACCGCAATTGAATTAATCATTAGGATTTCAAGAGAATTTAACAATTTCATTACCAATTAAAACAACGACAATTAAGGTTTAACTAAAAAAGATAAACGTAATTTTGCACCAACAATTCGATTTCCAACTAGTGAGTTTTCCATTAACTTTTTTTGTGAGATGAGAAAATGTGGCCTCAGTCACCCTATTATGGAGAGAATAACCTACACATTAATTGTTACTGGTTATTGATAACAATAAGATTATCAAGCAATTAACATCACAAAAATGCAATTTTTCGGGAAGAAGGAGAAACATTCAACACCAACTACATTTCTTTAACAACTTATCAATCAATGATTTGAAGGGCAGTAAAAACGTACTTGAGAATAGAGGAACGATGAACAATAGAGCAATTGGGGCTTCTATGAAATTCTACAAGCAATCACAATTCCATTGAATGTGGAACAAGCAGGAAGTCGGAACTAAAGGGGGAGGGAAAGAGGAAATGCAAGGCAATATGGTTACTATCTAACTGTTCTCAATTAGTTTAACCAAACAGATGCATAACAACTGAAACGACATCGCAAATAGGATAACATCTGTTAGTTGACATGATATGCGTGAATTTACAAAAAAAAGCCCTTGGATAGCCCTTGCAAACGTATCCAGTGGGATGCACTAGTAATTTCCTATTGTTCTCTTTGTTTTGTTTAAACTAACCGTAACCATGGTTTGATGGGAAGTATAGCGTGACTAACACCGTGACTAAACGACGTCAACCAAGCACTAGCTAGCATTATCAGGTGCTCATTACAAAAACTTGTACAAAACCACACATTTGCCACTGGATATACTTGATTCAGCTATCCGCCTATCCACAATTTAGTTACATTATTTTCATTTGTTTTCGTTGAGAGTACAATGTGATATGTGGAATATATTTGTCGTTGAAGTAGTATATGCATTGTAATGCTGCTAATTTTTGTGAATCGCGTGTAATTGCGATTGAACCAACTATTTATGTTCATGATTGATTTCTTTTACCTTTATTTCAAATTTGTCACTGAAATTTTCTAGTTTTAGGGTTTATGAAAGACCATTACTTATTATGGAGGTGTTCGGGCTTTTGGGTTGTTATCTACAATATAATTTTGTTGACGTTGATTAGGTCACTCTTTAGTGTGGATGTTGTAATTACCTGTTAAATTTTTTGTGATGTTTGATTTTGAATTTTGTTTTACCTTTTTGAATTTGATTTTGGTTTTTAGTAATATTAGTAATTCTGTTCGTCGCTTAATTGAACTTTACTTTTTCAGTCTTCAGGTTTTCCACCGTCATTGTATTTCTCTCGAATATGGTATTGTGGCTGCAGTTTGAATTATTTACAAAATGGACATTACTTCTAAGGTATAGTGATGCTGCATATAGTACTTTGTTGTTCTTAATAATGTACCGCTGTGGTGTGGTTTTTGTTGATTTTTGAGTCAATAGGAAATAAACTGTGGCTTATTAGATTTGTTTTGGTGTATGAAATTGTGGCCGTTGAACATCCTATTTTGTGAATTTTTCTCCTTAACATTGCAACCTTCTTGACTATTGTTTTGTTCTCTGTGTATCAATTGTTTGAATATGTTATTGTATTGTAATGGTGGATCTTCGGCTCATTGGGATGGCTTTATAAGTTGCCGCTTCATTTGCTATTACCACACTATACCTACTGCGTTGTTTCATTCTCGAATTCTTGTAGTCCACTTCTAAATATTGTTTTGTTCTAGTGACTGTCCTGTATGGGGATGGTGAACCGTTTATAGTTGTGGCACAGTGTCCTAATGCAAACAAAAGTTCTTTAGATCCAGAAATTAAGGATAATGGTGGTGTTTGTTTTGGCAATGGATCATTGTTAAATAGTTTGTTTTTTATTTGAAGCCAAATTGTTGAATTTTGGCATGTAGGTGAACTCCTTTGTAATTGGGCAGAGAAAGCGAACACTACAAAAAAAAGCTCGTATAGCGACGAAAGTTTTGAGACGGATAAAAATTTCGTCCCTAAATTAAGGACGAAATTTCGTCCCTAATTTAGGGACGGATTTTTGAATCCGTCCTTAATTTAGGGACGGATTTTGGAATCCGTCCCTAATTGTATAATGGCAGAAATATTGAGAAATTTAGGAATGGATTTTAATTTTATGTCCCTAAATTAGGAACGGATTCCGAAATCCATCCCTAACCTATTTAGTTCCTCAAAACAACACTTTGCAAGTTATGGTTTTTTGTCAATAACTTTCTCTCCGGGCATCCGATGGAGGTCATAATATATCAAACTGGACGGAATTGCAACGTGCATATCATTTCTTGTACCCAAAAAGGGTTGGGGTTCATCTTCATGTCCAAAAAAGGCCTCTAGAGGGTCCCAATTTGGAAAATAAAAAAATGAAATTCAGGGATGAATTTTCTAAAATCCGTCCCTATATTAGGGATGGAAATCCGTCCCTAATTTAGGGACAGATTTTAGAATCCGTCCCTAATTTAAGGACAGATTTAATTCTGCCAGCACATATTTACAAATTTTGGCGATTAAAGTCGTATACAAGTTGGTCGATGGAGTAGTTGGTTGGGGCTTTAGTTGGTAACTTTGAGGTCACGAGTTGATTCCCCTCAAGAGTTGGACGAGTTGCTATTAATAGTTGATTAATAATTGATTAGCAGGTGATGTAGAGGTGGTTAATAGGTGGTTAACAAGTGAATAAGAGTAATCACCCCCATCATTTTATTTTATTTGTTTTGAATTTTATTAGGGACGGATTTAGAATTTCTGTCCCTAAATGTAGGGACGAAAATTGAAATACGTCCCAAAATTTAGGGACAGCATTGAAATTTTGTCCCTCATTTAGGGACGGATTAAATCCGTCCCTAAATTTCCGTCGAAAATTCCAAATCCGTCCCTAGTTTAATTTAGCGACGAAGGTTTTAGGGACGGACAGGATCCATCCATAAATCCGTCGCTAAATCAATTTAGCGACAGATTTTGCCTATTTAGGGACGGATTATGAATCCGTCCCTAAAACGAGTTTTTTCGTAGTGGAAAAAGGGGTGACGAAGAATTGAATGATAAAGTTTATAAGGTAATTATAAGTGTTGGGGTATTTTTTTTTAATCAGTTTTTATTGTTGGTAATTGCATGGTAAGTGATACATTTGTTCAACTTTGTTCCTAAGTTGATTTGTTTGTGTTTTTATAGGTACTAGATATTGGCTACTCAGGAGCAACATCCCTGAGATGCAAGAGATACAAATTTTCATTCAAAGAGTGACGATGATTTAGCTGTACTTTAGTAGACTAGATAGATTAGGAAGCAAACATGTTATTATTTTTACATAAATGTATCAGAAGAATTTTTAAGGATGTATTGCCAAATTTTTTGGTTTATTAGTTTGTGAGATCATTAATTGTTTAAAATTGAACATGTATGAGTTGTGATCCAACTACTTGCCACATTGTATTGCCAATTCAGAGAGTGTTTCAGGCACAAGGGCGTAGCCAGGATTTGGAATTCATGGGGCCGAATTCTATGTAAAATATTTTAGATTTGACCCTTTTTTTTTCATTCGATTGGGTTTAGACACAAAATTATTATATTAAGCAGTCATAGGCGAAATAAGTCCTTTACGTCTAATATAGTCTTACACAGTGTAATAAGGTCAATATGGCGTGACAAGGAGTTATTAGGTGTATGTACGGGCGCCGGGGCATCACCGGGCCGAACTGGGTCCGGTCCCTCTGCTCTGGGGGGTACAATTTAAGCGCGGTTTGGTTTGTTTGCTAGAATTGAATTTTTGCTTTTGCATATTATGAGTATGCCTGGAGTTGGGTGTTTATACTCGAAATGGGTAGAAGAAGTCGCCACCGCACTTCTTTTGGGAAGCTGCGGAACTCGTTTTAAACCTTGCCTATAATTGCATAAAGCAAGGCGAAGGACTCCTTATCTGGTAGTGCACCAAAGGTCTGGATTAGGGGGACAAGGGTAAGGGTGAAGTAGTGCACAGCACCCCCCCGCATCTAGTGGCCTCTACTCAGTTATCGCGAGTTCATTGTCCGAAAGACAACAACAAACAATTTTCCGTTTTAAACCCTAAGCATGCAATATTACTAGGCGGGTTGTTTAACAGAAAACTATGCAAATAGTGTCTAGTTTGTTGTGGCATGTGTTGTTAATTTCGTATTCTAGGAGCCTAATGCCGGTTGTCCATAGTTATCTTATTAGGCGTGAAACACGAAATTCGCAGGTCTTTGCTAAAGCATATTATTATTGTGAGACAAGCATGCAAGCACTCGTGCGAGGAATTTAAAGTTATGCCCTAAGGTTGCTTTTAATTTGAATTTTCAACTCGTTTGTTAATCAGTATTACATGCAAATTACATAGAAAGTTGAATTTCTAAACAAGCATGCAAAAGGGGGTTTAGAATTGAGACGTTGGCCTCAAACCTACCTCATAGCACGATGTCGAAGACCAAGAACGCTGCCTCCGACCCTTAGGAACCCTTGCAGAAACTTAGAACCCTTGAAAACCTCTTAGATCTCTTGCAAAAGAGCCTTTGAATAGAGTTTTATGTGTTTGAATTGTGTTTGAATGTGTTTGAAAGTTTTTTTAAGAGAGAGTGAGAGAGAATTAGACGAGTGAGAGAGACAGAGGGCTCGTCCAAAGTGCAAAAAGTTCTTGAAATGAATAGGGGACGCTCCCTATTTATAGGTAACGGTCAAAATCGGCCAAAGTAGGAAGTTTTTAGGCGCAATTACGCCCAAAACTCGGCGTAATTAGGCCCAAAACTAGGTGCAATTGCGCCCAGTATCGACCTCGATTTTGGTCGATTTTGCTTGCCTCGAATAGCGTGATTGCGATTGTATAATATCGTAATATAACCGTATGTGATTTTATATGATTATTATTTGATATTATTGCGATTGCGCCAGATATTATTGCGATATTCGAGATTGTTTTACCTCGAATAGCGAGATTGCAATGAAATAATATCGTAATATAATCGTATAAAATATCTACGCGATTTTATACGATCATAGTTGATATTATTGCAATTATGGCTGATATTACCACGATGCTCGGGATTTTCATCTTCCTCGAGGCGCGTGTCTCGAGGCAAAAATTCTCGGGATGGCCCGCTATGCTCGGTTTTGCGTTTTTGCTTAAGAAAGCATAAATATTAAACCATAAATTGAAAAAAATATGTACATATTCCTTGTGAAAAATAGAGTGCTCTACTAAAATTTTGCGAATTTTGGAATTGTTTTCATAATTTAATGGAAAATTTGTCCACAACTCCCACTAAAAAGGCGACTTTTGCGAATAACTGGCATCATTAAAAAATTTGTCCACAACAGCCACAAATCCCCTTTTCTTTGTTGACTACTGCCAAATGGTGTTTGACCACCGCCAAAGGGTGTTTGACCACTGTCAAAGGGTGTATCCAGGCGTTGACCGGCCAAAGAGCATTGCCAAAGGGTGTTTTCGGCGTTGATTGAGGTGTGGTTGAGGAAGGAGGAGGGGTGAAAATAGGGTGATAATAGGGTGTGGTTGAGCTTCGGTGGTCGGTCAACACCAGAAACACCCTTTGACAGTGGTCAAACACCCTTTGGCGGTGGTCAAACACCATTTGGCGGTAGTCGTCCGGGAAAACTCAAATGGACGTAATGTCGCGTATAGTCACAATCGCGTATAGCGAATGTCTTTTTGCTGGTCCGTGCTTGATCTGCTATATTCCATCTTTGCTGGTCGTTCGGGAGAACTCAAATGGAGGTAACATCGCGTATAGCCACAATCGCCTTAGTGAATGTGATTTTGCTGGTACATGCTTGTTCTGTTGTATCCCATCTCGACTAGTCGTTTGGGAGAACTAAACTTGAGGTAACGTCGCGTATAGCCGCAATTGCTGAATAACAATGCCTTTTTGTAAATGTTAGCAACGCATGTACACGATCAGGCTAACGCTTGGCTTTTGCGAGGATGATGCACCTCCGGCTGGGGAATGCGTGCTTTGACTTTGATTTGCTTTCGACCCTCATTGGATCGTGGCTATTGCTTTGTTGTGACTTTGCATTCTCTTACGGCTTGTCATAGCTTCGTAGGTGTTTTTTTGTAGCGATTTGATGACTTTCGGGCTCATTTGCTTGCTTAGTTGGGGATTATGGCGTATGAATGAATGTATACACCTTCTTGAAATCCTTGTTGTATATAGAATTTGTGAGTGAAATTGTGCATTCCGTTAGCCATGTATGTTCACTGGGGAGAAGATGTGCTCTTTCTCACCCTTTAGTTGCTTGCCTATTGTTCCAATTGCAAGGAAATCGTGCATTTTGGTCATTGTGCTTGAACCCAGTTGAGGTGAGCTTCGCTGCCCTTTACTTGTGTGCTTTCATTGAATGCTTTGTGATTTTAACCACATTTTATTGCAGGTGGAGTGGCGCCAATGGAGGCAAGTAGGGAACGCGAGACTGAGGAGGCTCGCTGCAACGACTAAGCTCGCCAAAAGGTGATGTCTTTTCTGGGGACCTCAAGGGCCTGTCTTGTACCTTGAGGAGCCTGTAGTGAGGCAGCATAGCCTTTCTGTGCCTGCAGTGCCTCAAGATCCTCCAGTCACTATGATGGATGAGGAGTTGTTGGTCACCACGCTGTCTAACGACTTGAGTCATGGTGAGGCGGTGGAGTACCACCTAGTTTAGACTAGATTTTGCTAAGCAGTTAGCAAGCTAGCATAGATCGGAACCTGCAGCTAGACAAGTTAAATTTACTATAGAGCAATTTTCATAATGCTATGAATGTAAGCTAACGAAATGCAACAAAGGTAAAGACATGGTGACGCGGAAACCCAAAGATGGGAGAAAACCGAGGGTAGCAATGAGGCCACCAATCCACTATGAATCATGCCTTCAATTGGCCTTTTCATCCACCGAGTACAAGCTTTTCTATCGATTATCTATGTTGAATATGGGAGAGGAGAAGGATTCAGAATTCCCCCACTCCGTTACATTAGCACTCTATTTATAATCATAAAGCCCTATACAAAATCTAGAATTAACTGCTGGAGTGATCTTCTCCTTGATTTGCGCAACAGATCTTTATTTTACGTTACAGGTAATCTTGTAGCTTAACGCCTCCGGGATGCTAGCTAGATTCCTTTGACTTGTACTCCACGCATTAACTGCTAGGTCCTTTCTAAACCGGGTATAACATTTGCCCCTAAAATGTCCTGTGCTTATGGTGGTTAAGTGAAGGGCAGTTTTGTAACTTCCCACGACTTTGACAGTTTTCAGATCCATTACTCCACCACTCATTTTAACCGTCCAGTTTCTCCATAATTACCCTTATTACTCGTGCCTCCATCACATAAATCCTTTTAACTTCTACAACTCTTCACTTCTCTTTATGAAACTTTACATCTTACTTCAAACTTCTCATCTCTCTTCAAACTTTTCATCTTTTTTACTGCTTCCTTCAAGATCCCTGGCTTCCACTCTTGCTCGTGCTTTGTTTTCTCGCCGTTGCTACAGTTTCTCAGGTAACTTCTTTTCTCTTCGTGCATTTAGATTTTTATGCCTCGCTATAAAACTTGTGCCAGGAAGAGGTCTCACCCAATTCCTGTTAGGGCATCAGACATGGGAAGGGCCAACGAAGAAGTTCAAAGTGTGATTACCAAACAAGACTTCGCACACCTTCGATTGAGGGGAGGTTTTCATCCAGAGGCGATTCTCGTTGCCTCTTCTCCTCGTGACCGCCTTGCTACCTGTCCACCTAGCTATGTGTGTTATTACGAATATCGTTTTCTTCTCGGGTATTTGTTCGACTTTACTCCCCTAGTTAGGTCAGTCCTTACTCACTTCCATCTGAGACCTGGACAACTTCAGACGAAATTCTGGAAAACTTGCAGTGTGATTGACCATCTTAACGAGTCTTGGAATTCGTACTTTTCTTTTCAAGAGCTCTTCCAATATTACAGCTTAAAGAGAAACTCAAATTCCCGGTTTACTTTAAGAATTAAACCAAACGTGTCCAATTTGGCTTTAAACACTGATGCGCCTGAGAGAGGATGGAAAACTAGGCATTTTTTTGTGAAAAGGGAATTTTTGGGTGAGGCCGGACCTTCTTGGTGGAAGGTTGGAATGACGAAAGTATAGGCTTTTGATTTGGTGTTTACATGTTAGGTGTTGAAGTGGTATTGTGTACTTACTTGCGAGCTTCTTCTTTGTAGTGAAAATCCTTGACGTGGCACCAGCCCCGGATACCCTTAGCAAGATCAGGGCCCTGCTAAAGATTCATGAGCAGCAACGCACTTTCAACCAAGCTGTAGACTTATCTGCTAATCAATCATCTTCTTCGACTCCGATGGCTTCAGGTGAGTTCATAGTGGATTTACTTGTTTGCTACTTTTGTCTGCGTTGTCTGCTTACTTTTTACTTGTGCTACCAGATTTGAAAATGTCTCGTAACGAGATGAGGCAAGCTCTCAAGAGGAAGGGTGCTCCTTCCAATACTGCTGACAGCCAGCTGGCACTCCTGTGGTGGACAAAGGGAAGGGTCCTGCTGACAAGACTGCTGCGCCTGAGCAGCCAGGCATAGTCAATCGGGACTCCATCTACTAAGTATGAGGCTGCTGGCAAGAAGCCCATGGTGGCCCCTCCGGTTCACTTTTCTGACGGGGTCAACCTTACTTTTCCGAGAGAATTCTTGGATCATGAGGGCCTTGACGGAGGGGTGTGGTTTGCATGCGAGAAGCTGCTTTTTCCTGCTGCTGCAATCTGCATGAAGAATCAAGATGCTTAAATTATGCTGAACAACAGGGCTCACATGGCTCTGCAACTCCTTCAGAATATCCTGGCGTCTAGGGCCTTGGCCCAGAGGTTTGATCAGCTAGCTAGGCAGGTTGCCCAGCTAGATAAGGAGAAGACTTCCTGGGCGTCTAAGAAGAAGTAGATGGGAAGCAGATGGCTGACTGGGAGGAGGAAAAGAAGAAGTTGTTTCAAGATGCTCAACGTCTTACCGAGGAGAAGGAAGCTCTTCAGACTACTGCTACTGCAGATGCTGAGACTATCAGGACTCTTGGAGCTGCTAAGGATGAGGTCACTCGAATTGCTCGTGAAGACAAGGTTGTAGCTGTTATCACGGAGCTGGCTAAGCTCTCTTGGAAGGTGCTCTTCAATCGCGACGTTCAGTAGGAAGTCAAGGCCAATATAGATGATTACGTGGGCTCTATTGGTCAAATGTCTGACTTGGAGGATGAGGAATTCTGGAGTCAGCTCAAGGCAGCTAGATATGCTGCTGCAACTGGAGCGGGCCTTTCTCGCACTTTTTTGGATCCCGTTCAGATGCTTGACGATACTGCTAGGGTCACCAATGATGCTGCTGAGGTGGAGAACCCTGCTGCTACAGGTGATGAGACTCCTGCTGATCAGGCATAACTTTTTAACATCAGAATTTTAACAACTTTTTGGGCTATGGCTACGGCATGAGCAGCTTAACATACATGAATACTTTAACATTTTCTTTTGGTCTACTGAGCTTACAGCTGTTTATCACAGCTGCAACTTATTTGGCTGCCTTAGCAGCCCTGACTTTTGAATGCTTGATGACCCGTAGGTTGTCTTTTCATTATCGATTTATGCTTTAACACTCGTATCTGCTTTATTTTGCGTTTCACAATGTTCGTTTTACAATTCTTTTGTTTATGCATGCATTCCTTCTTAGCTGTCCATACATGATTTCATTTTGTGTGTGAGTACACGACTACTTTATATATTTGTGCAAGAATACTTTGTATTTTGGACTAGCTCCCGGTATAGTTTACCTTCAGAAGTAGTATTTCTTTAGGTGGCAAGCGTTCCAGCTTTGTTGTACTTCTTTTCCTTCTGTTGAGACTAACTTGTATGCTCCATTACCAAATACCTTGTTTATCTAGTAACGGCCTTCCCAGTTGGCTCCTAGCTTTCCAGCATTCAACTCTTGGGTGTTCTGGAATGTCTTTCTGAGCACCCAATCCCCAACCGCAAACATTCTTGCTTTTACCTTTTTGTTGAAGCTTCTAGCTACTGTCTGCCGGTACGCCGCCATTCTGATGCTAGCTGCATCCCTCAGTTCCTCTACCGTATCCACATCTAGGCGTAGCTCCTTAACGTTTGTTTCAGCGGTCAGGAGTCCGTACGTTGCTGAGGGCACAGCTAGTTCTGCAGGTAAAACTAATTCACAACCATACACAAGTGAGAAAGTGGTTTGTCCAGTAGCACCTCAAGGGGTGGTCATGTTAGCCCACAAAATCTTAGGTAGCTCTTCTACCCACTTTCCTTTAGCCAACTTTAATCACATTTTTATTCCGTTTATTACTAACTTATTACTGGACTCTGTTTGGCCATTGGCTTGTGGGTACCTAAGAGTGGACATTGTTAATGTTATATTCCATTTTTGACAAAAATCTCTGGTTTTACTACTAATGAACTGCGAGCCATTGTCGCACACGATTTCGCTAAGTACGCCAAATCTGCAGATTATATTAGTCCATAGGAAGGATATTACCTCTTTGTCTCTTACCTGTTGGTATGCTTCCGTTTCGAAACATTTCGAGACATAATCGGTTAAAGCTAGCATATATACTTTTTGGCCTAGTGCTGCTGGTAGCTTACCTACAATGTCCATTCCCTACTTCATGAAGGGCCATGGCGTGAGGGATGGATGCAATTGCTTTGGTGCTTGGTGGGATGTACCTGCATGTCTTTGGTAGCTATCGTAGCTTCCTGCGTATTCGTTAGCATCACGCTTCATAGTTGGCAAGTAGTAGCCGTAGCTTAGGATTCTTTTAGCTAGTGTCCTACCGGCTGAGTGTGTGCCACACTCGCCGTCATGGAACTCTTTCAACTTGGTTCTTTGCTCATTTTTATCAAGGCAGCGTTGCAGGATCCCAGATGACGACTTTTTAAATAGCATATTGTTAATTAAAGCATACCTGGAGCTTACCATCCGTACTTTCTGGCTTCTAGCTTGTTGCTAGGTAGAATGTCGTCTCGTAGGTATCTTACGATAGGTGTCCTCCAATCTTCATCTTTTTCCTCAGAAATAGGCATCACCTGTTCATCTTTTTCAATTGATGGCGTAGCTAGATGTACTACCGGCACCAAATCGAAGCTGCACTTCCTCATAGCGGACCCTAAGCTACCTAGGGCATCTGCCTTTATGTTTAGATCCCCGGGAACCTGCTTGATGTCAAATTTTTAAATTCATTCATTTTCTGCTTAGCTATCTCCAGGTACCTGAACATTTTACAATCCTTTGCTGCGAATTCCCCTTTCAGCTGGCTCACAATCAGCAAAGAATCGCTAAACACTTGGAGGTTTGTTGCCCCCAAGTCCTTAGCCACCGTCATACTTGGAAGCAACGCCTCATATTCGGCCTCATTGTTAGTTGCCTTAAAATCACAGCATATAGCTTCCATTTCCCACTACCTGTATTAACCGCCTGGACGGTTGCTGGTTCTAAGCTCGGGCTAAAGTCAGCCACAAAGTCAGCTAGCGCCTGGGATTTTATGGCCGTCCTTGGCATGTACCTGATATCGTAAACGCTAAGGCAAATCGCCCACTTGCTCATCCTACC
>SNQN01002626.1:0-20999 GCA_008642245.1 Bassia scoparia | reverse complement strand
GATCGGAATAATCAGAATTGTCTAACGACAGTTACAATGACGTTAATAATTCATTAAATAGTATTATTGACAAGTGATTTAATTTATTGCATACCCCAATAATTTAAGCTCAATTTTTTGATATTTTTACCTGACAACATATTCAAAAACGCCCAGGGAATACGCTCATTAGCTCTTTGCCTTAATGCTTAACTAATCTTGATAACATTCAACACAAGTAGTGCGTCGTAATATTAAAATAGTTTACATGTATCATGAAGCCAATTATGATTCCAATCACAAATATGAATTATGAACCCAATTAAGTTTTGTAACTAAAAAGTTGTTAAAACTATGATTGATTCGCATGACGTGCTGACAAACAAGATTATACACTCCCAAAAAGGGAATTACAAGATTGAGGAAGATTGAGCAATGTAGCAAAACGAGAAGAGGGATTGAAATGAATAATTTTTTCTTAGGCATGATTAGTTTATTTTAATGGAATGAAGAAGAATGATTAATGAAAGGTGAAAGAGAATGTAAAGGGAATGTTGTGTGTAATAAAAATGAGGGATGAATTGGAAGAGTAGCAAAATGTGAGATTATATATAGTCTGTTTTAGGTGGAAAAGTGAGTTTGTTTTGTAGCTTAATGGTATGTTGTTTTAGGTCACGGGTGTTTTTGCTGACAAAAATGCACAAACAAAAGAGAGAGACCCATTTCACAGGTGAAGAATGTAGGCCACAAAGTGTAGGGAGTATGCCACGTTTGCATCGCRTTTTCCGGTTATTTTTTATAAGAGTATGTATTTCATCCGCGGAATGATATTGTTCGCTGCGTTTGGAGCGGAGGAAGTATAACATTAAACTTTTAGTTGAGTCGAACATTTGACATGATATCAGAGTCATGCGACAAAAGATCATGGTTCGAACATTTAACATGATATCATAGCCTCAAATGAGCCCTTGAGGGTTTGCTATGTACTAATACTTTCCCATTTTATGAGAGGCTTAAAGCGATAAAATATTGATATCAAACAGGAGTTTAGCCAACTATCAGTTTGAGCTTTTGGTTGCGACAAATTGCTTGAACAACTAATCGCAAAGAATAAAGGCGATATAGTATAGCCTTGTGTTTTGAGTTGGTGTAAGCACCCGTGAATGTGTGCGTATTACTTCAGCTGGTTATGTGTTTGATAGTGGGATAYAATATACTTAGWTTAGATAGTACTATTATGAGGATGATATAATATTGGATGTCATCWTATATTTTAATTATAGTTGTTGTTAATTTAAGTGAGATGTCAAAAACACAAGAATGATTTGGGGAACAGATAACAGTGTAACACTATACGTCAATTCATTAATTACATGTAATAATATATTAATATTTGTGCATTATTGTATATTTTTGTGATAGACTAATGTTTTGATGTACTAAACATGTGATCATTGTAGAACTTTCTATGAACCCGTGATGAGAAAATTCCATTTTGCGCCATTGATTTGTGAACCTAAACAATTGAATTTGGGACATTATTATTACTTCATCTGTTTTAAATTAATCGCTACACTTTTTATTTAAGGAAATATTCACAGTTTCAGATGATGGATTTTTTTTGTCATCTAAGAATGGTACGGAATGAACTATTACATATAAGAATTAATGAAGCATGTACTTCCTCCGTTTTCTAATACTTGCAACAAAGTGGAATATTTGTGAGAAATAAAAAAATTCATTTGTTGCAAGTATTAGAAAATAGAGGAAGTATCTAATATAGCAAAACCATATATCATTGCAACCATAATATTTTACTAAATGTGTGCTACATTCATGCTGTAATGTGATCGAGTACAATATATACATCTTATGTTCCGTGCTAACATTAGATCTTAATATTGTCCTTTTGGTTTATTACAAAGAGTTCATACTACTTTCAAGTTTCAATTATTGAATTTATTTTTCGTAGGAGTTTGTATAGGTACCTTAACAGTCTCCATATCTCTCAACTATAATTTTTTCCATCTTTAAAAACACTTGCTTTCAAAACCTTTGTTAAGGAGTTTAAAACTCTCATTATGATTGTAAATAATTAATGATGGGGATGGTTATTAATAACAACCAATGCTCTAAGCCTCTAAGACACTAAACTTCATTCGAGATACTATTAATACATATCATATAACTGTGATTATGTATCACGACTGCATTAGTACAACCTATATGAAGGGCAATACGAGGGTTTAACGTCTGTTGAGCCACAAAGCTAATAAGATCAACCGCGAAGTTCTTAGAGAAACCTTAGCCTAAATTGATCAAAGACTTATAATAGACCGTTTTTCTCACAAACCGTACCCCGTTCTATATTTTTGCATTCGTACTCTTAACACGACGCATAAATATTTAAAATCACTTAAATGGAGTGCGAACACCTCTTTTTCTCACGATGACTCATGTCTTGAAATATAATGTTCACGTGCAAAAAAAATGAATTGAATTATTCTTTGAGTAGAATAATGGAGAGATTCTAGCAAGCCAAAGTAGCAAGTACACAATGTGCATGAAATATAATGTTAAATTTGTACTCCTACTTAAATGTAGCAACACCAAATTGCCAAACCACCAACTTTTACCTAACATAGTGTTGTATATGTATGCTATCAAAAACCGCTTTTACAAATTCAGCGGACTACTGTACTTCTTAGTGGTTTTCAATTACTGAATGTACTACAAATCTACAATATAACATTTCTTAGCCATTACATACATTTCCTTCTTCAACCGATCTAAATTATTGTTTTTCTGCTTAGACTTCTCACTAATACTTCCCAAAACAGAAAGATATCTACTACATTACCTACTAATTCACATGGAACTTCGCAATGATTGCTAATTCTATTGAATCGAACTTTCTTTTACGTCTGTTTTTTTTTTAAATAGAGTTTCAATAGCCTTGCAAATACCAACTTTATGATGTTGCCTAGTTAACACACCAATTAGCCTTTATACCATAGCAAAATAAACAACTCACTAAAAACTTAAGTTTACCTCATGTCCAAGACTCCTTATAATGTTCTCCTAGAACCAATACCAAATTACCAATCCCGATGTTGCATGAGCGTTTTAAGAAAAACAAATTGTACGTTAGATGAGACGTAGCTTGTAAAAATGCATTTTCCTTGTTCTTCTGATCTCTTTGACCAAGGTAGGACAAGTCTTTTCAAAGTAGAACTCTGAGACACTTTTAATTGAAATACTATAATTGGCATTGCATAAAAGAAGTTAATAGTAGGTCCTAAAATTAACCCACAAATATAAATTGAATATCAACATGTTTTTAATTTCTCAATGCATCAATTAGGTAGGTTTATAAATGTCGTTGACAAATAAAATGAGTGAGAAAATTCATAGTCAACAAGCATTGTTCTAAAACTGTGTATCATCAGCATTCCATTGATTAAGAATGATAACAATTAACATTAACATATAACATTACAATAATAAATAATTATAAAGTATAATACTGCAATAGTAGTTAATAACGTTACTTTACAATGCATAACTATAAATTTATATTTTAATTAGTAGTCAAGAATGCAAAGTGACACGTAGCATAAGAACATAATATAAGCCAACCCAATAAAAATACAATGCCCAACTTCAAGATTAATTTGTTCTATTTGAATGGCATGCAATTAAAGAAAGTAGTGATTAGGAAAACCACAAATATTTAACTCTTATCCTTGAATTTGGTTAAACAAAGTGGATATATTATCATTAGCAATAATAATCCAGATTATTATTTTATGATTCTATTTATCTTCACCGCCCTATCCACTCTAAGTTATGATTTGATGATCATGTAATAAAAACACTAATAACAATGGCTTCAATAATATGAATGGAATAGTTGCACCAACGTCACGGGCGTTAGATAAGATAAATAAAATGAAAAATATTAAATAAATATAAACGTTAATTAAACAGATTGACGAATAATTGACATTGATTCAAATTTATAACATTTTAGAAAATCTATTTATAATTTATCTAACACTACTAACTCACGGGGCGCTTGTTAGCAACGGCGATATTTTAATAATATTACCAATGAGCTAAATTGTGGTCTTTGAATTTGCAATAAAATTACTCTAGCATATTATGTGTCAACGTTGGTAGAGAAGGTCAACATAAATTAAGAGTTGTTTATAAGAAGTGTTAATTAAGTTTATCATGTATGTTATCTATAACACAATGTAATTGCACAATGTTATTATCATCTTCCAATATGCAAGACATCTCGATAATGTAGATAGAAATAACAACTATTAGGGTAGGTTAAAAATTTAAAAATAGTTTGATGTGGCTTAATATTAGGATTGGCAAGACGGTACCGGTCATTTTGGGTGGAACCGAATTGGAAAACGACGCTTCCTGATAATTGGAACCGAAACCGGTTCCAAAATTTTTGGAACCGGAACCGGAACCGCTGGGAACCGATTCCGAAATCGGTTACCCAGTTAGATTTTTTTAAAAATAAAAATAAGTAAAAGGCAAAGATTATCCTAGCTAATTTCATACTTGTATATGTGTATTTGGCCACAAAAACACAATGTTTTATACAATAGTATTTTTTTTTTTTTTGAACGATACAATAGTATTTCAAGTTTCTATAGTTTATATAATTTGAGTTTTTTTTTACCTTAACAAATGTATTTTAATAAACTCAAAAGTCATAACCAGTTACTTGGTACTGGTTATAAAATCGGTGGTGCCGGATACCGGGTACTGGAACCGGTACCACCGGGTACCCATTGGGTACCGGTTCCAAATTTTTTGTACCCGGAACCGGTCACCATCGGTTCCTCATTTTTGGAACCGGAACCGGTACCGATCCAACCGATTCCGGTTCCGGAACCGCCAGTTCCGGATCGGTTCCAAGTACCGAGCCGGGTACCCACTGTTTTTGCTCATGCCTAGCTAATATCAACAAATCATGGGTTCATGGCTCACTTAAATGGTGAGTGGTTAATTGTCTTTCACTTGGGTTGCTCTACATAAATGAAATTTCAACACTTTTTTCCTTTCCTGTATATCCACCCGGCTCACTCTTTGGATTAGTCCGGATTCAGAATTCACTGGGTGATTAGATTTCACTCATTTTACAATTTTTCTTACGGGAATCAAACACTTCCAATGCAGTTTCAATTACCAAGTATCAACAATCAATTGCTAACAATACAAGTAGAATGAACTCAGCTCCTTAAAATTATGTTAGCCATACCATTTTCAACTTATCAAGTGTAAAATCAAATCCGACAATTTTCCTTTCTTATTTTTTGAGGGAAACAAAATGGACACTTCTGCTCCGTTAAACGCCATTTTGTTACTTGTACTCTYAAATACATGAAGTTCCACAACCTATATTCTGCGTTAGAGATTACATTGAATAATAGAATAGTGAAGAGACGAAGAAAGATTGAGCTATGATTTCAGTTCCTSAGGAGGCAAACTTAACTAAAATAATTACCCATATAATATAATGGAGAGTGTACAACCCYGTTTCGAAAGTAAAATTAAATCCCACTGCTACCTATCCCTGCATCTTTACAGACTATACAAAAGGTGGGACGAGACGACGAGACCCTACCATATGTATCAATGTCCTGTATTATGTAATATACATCAAATATACACTTTCACCTATTCACAACATGGGGTTAAAGAAAACAAAAACGAGGAATCCAAAACGTTGCAATGTGATCTRTCTTCACTTCCAGACCTTAATTGCCCCGTCTCTACTGCTTGACAATAACAATCTCTGGTTTAATTTAACGGAAGCGAGAGAGAGAACTGAATCGCGGTGGCAACCAGCAGGATCGGTAGCAGCTGCTGCAAGAATTGCTTTTGTGGTCAGTTTTGTGGTAAGRGGTCGTTTCCTCATCTCCTGAGTGAAGTCAAAAGAACGAATGTCACTTTTGTGGACAAAGATAAAACAGACACAATGTTTTGGAYCACTTGAAATAACAAGATCAAATTTATGATCAACACACTTCGGGCACATTGCTGGTGGTGTTCAAAGACACTAAAAAATATATAACATACCTGCACAACCTGAGCACCAAAGCTAGATTTACTTTCGTAGAGTTCATCATTTCCAAGGCCTTTAACTGTTGGCCCGCACACACAATAACTGCGCTCTGGTCTGCATTTCAAAAGGGAAGTAAGCAAAATAATCAAAAGATAGCAGAAGTACTAAAAATGGCTAAAGATGAGGGTGTAAGTCAGAACCTGCTATGGTCCCACCGGCGTATCCTCAAGTCAGTTCCGCCAGTTAACAAATCTCCACCAGGTAAAGYAAGCAATGCACGCATCCCAGATAGACGAGGAGGAGGTTCATTCAACTCGTCAACTCGATATTTCTGGTTGACATTACGTCTAGGGTCTAATTTAGGGTTAGCTTTGTTCTGAGGTCTAGCCAATGACCAAGGCAACTCAGAAAACTCAGCATCACCATCATTACCTGGCACTCGGAATACCTGTGTAAATGAAAGTGAGTGGCTTTAGAAAGCGTAAAACAAGTGTAACCATAGAAATCACTTGAAGCAAACATGCCTCTGATCTTTTTATCCTCGGAAGTCCAAGTCACTTTCTAAACAAGATAATAAAATGAGAAAGTTGTTTAAAATCACCAGCTTAGGATCATGTAAAACTCAAATATAAATGGTCTTCTGCATCTTGGTTTGTAGTTAAGTATGAGATTCCGTGGCCAAAGAAACACTTCCTAGATGGCGTGCCCTATCTGGGTTTCTCTGAGTGTCCCCTCTATACCCTTATACTATTTGCGCTTTAAATGAATTTCTTACCTTTACCAACAAATAGATAAATAACTAAATATGGTCAGGTTATATTCTGGGAGTAAGATTTGTTTGCCCTTTTAAGCAATAGAAGTGTTGTGGATGGCACTTTCTCTAATTTAATGTTAACTACTCGTACTAGAAATCCTTTCCTTCCAAAAATAACGCAAACATGTCACAGGCTCACAGAATCACAGCTACCTTATATAAATTCCAAATCTGCCAAACACAAAATCATATGAAAGAACTGGGCAAGTACCTGATGGCAGCTTCCAGTTTCTGCATTCCAAAGAGAAACCTCGTTACAACCAGCAGCAACATAGACAAGYGGTCTACCCATGGAAGAAAAAGGTGTATGTGGTAGAGGAACATAAAGACACATGTTCTCTATAGGGCAAGGACGAGGATACTCCCACGAGTTGACAGGTATGCGAAACCTAAGATCCCATAAGGTCAATACACCCCTGGAGGACCCTGATATGAACCAATTTCCACATGGATCTGTTACCAAGGTAGAAATATAACCCTCCTCCGGAGAAGATTTCAGTGTCCAAGAATCAGTATTAGCCCTGGTGTCCCACAAARGAATTCCGCAATTTTGAGTGCTGTACATAACCAAATGACTTGAAGAGGCTTCTGCAGAGTAGTTGACAATGCTGAGGATTGCACCTTCTCCAACTTCCTTCTTTTTAACATCAGCAACACCCGAGTACTTCTCAATCACATTGCCAAGTCCTTTGGAAATGTAATCCACAGAAAACATGTGAATCTTGCCATCACATGCACCAACAACAACTTGAGCTGAACCACGAATCATTGTTGTGCACAAAGCTCGGCTGCCCTCCAAAGGATACGTCAATTTAGACCGGAAGGAAATATCCTTTTCCAACTTTCTTGAATCCCAAAGCCTCACCGTTGAATCATCAGATGCAGTTATAAAAAAGCTGTGATCAGTTGAAACAGCAATGTCATTGACAGCAGAACGATGTTCCTGTAGATGAGCAACCAACACTCCACGGGGTTTCCAACCAGAGTCAGGAAGTGCAGAAGTCCACGAAACAAAAGGTGACCCACCTACATCACTCGAGGGAGCAACATCCTCCATAGAAATTGAACTTCCCTTTGAGCTGCTATTGCTAGAAATTCCCAAATCTTGAAATTTGCTACTTGTATATGATGCCTGATCGTTTTCCCTAGATTCAGGTTCATGTACCACTCTATGGAACTGTTTAGTGCCATTTGCAATGCTGAATGAACCTGAGACAAGTCTGGGTGCAGGGACTGAACTAGCCATGCCAAATGGTTTGTTCACTGGATCCATCCAAGGCGTGGTGGATGAACCTAAACCTACTAAGTTGGGTTGCACTGAAGTGTCAGATGCTGCTTGAGAATTCCCCAATGCTCTTCTGTCAAGGGAGAAAGAATAGAGAGGTATGTTTTCGGATGGTTTTTCATGAAGGACACTGTTCATATTATTAAGCTGAGGAGTTATCAGGCCAGAYAACTGTAGTTTTTCTGATGAAAGATGATCCCTGATATCAATTGCACTGGATGAGTTAATATAACCCCTCCAAGCTCTCAATTTATCTTCAGTGTTGTCACATTCCACCGTCTCTACTTGGTCTGCAGAAAATTTCTTAAAATTCTGATTCTCAAGYTTTTTATAGGAGTCAGGCCAATTCTCTAAGGAAAGAAACTCATCATCCTTTTTTGGCAAATCAGCAGTTCCCCATTGGTTAAGCTGTGTTGATGTATTGTACCATATCTTTCTTTGTCTCTCCAACATATCTGAGCCCCGAGCATTTTCTAAAACTTGGTAGAATACCTGTCTAGAAACAGGAGGCTTCAGACATGAAAGAAGAGCCACCTCTGAAGCCAAGGAAGCTGGCTGCCTGCGCAGAAAAGGSCGAACAACTGGGGCTAAAAAGACATAGGAATCGACAGCTCCCAAACTCTCACTGCTAGCAGCAATGAAGGATGCAACTGACCTCCTGACCCATTGACTGGGGAAACATAGCAATGGAAAAGCATGTTGTATCATTTCAAGTATCACTCTTTTACGCAACAAACCACTATTACACAGTATAGTTAAGCAATCCAGTGTATTTGCTATAACACCTTCAGTTGTATCACTCAAAGCCTGTTCAATGTATGGTGAAAGATATTCCTCAACACTTCTTTGACCTACAAAGAAGCAAACATACACAATTTGCCCATAGAAAACAGTTCTCAGCTGCTCATCGCGGTCATTCAGGAAAGCAGGAAGGATGGGCAATAGAAAATCATTGCTCTGTCTTTGGCCAAAGAAGCAGCACAAACCAGCAATATCCTGCAAAAGCGCTCTCCTAATGTTTGGAGTTTGCTTTGGACCCATAACYAGTTCCTGAACAACCTCAGCAATGGATTTTCTAAGATGAGCAAGTTGTGCATTGCTATATACTTTAAGTGCCTGTCCATTATCAGTGGATGGTGCCTGCAACTTTTGTGGGGCACTTAGTTCATCTAGCATGCCCGCCTCACTCAATCTTATTGAATGAACTAAAAATCCAAAGGATGTTAATGCAAGCTTGGATATATTGCTCGCATAACAAATCCGTACACTTTCCTCGGGATCATCAGGAAGCGTAGAAAGCATCGGAAGTATGTATTCAGGAAATATCTTAGCATCACTCGGAGGGAATTCTCGAACCAATGGCAAAATATCACACAGAGTCTCTAAAGCAGCACACCGAACAATGGCAGCAGTATCAGATAGCATAGCTATAACATATGGGAGCACACGTTGGAGTCGATCTTCATCATCAATATATATAGAAGAAAACTTCAACAGAAGTATGCAGCAACGTCGCAGCTGAGGAAACTTGACATTGCGTATGCATGAGCATAGCAAAGAAGCAATCAGAACCATACCTTCACAACTCATATCATCAGGAGGTAGCTGAAGAAAGGGCATACGATAAGTATCTGACTCGTCATCATACTCAGACATCAATGATTTCAAGTCATTAATAGTGATCTTCTTCAAAAAGGCAAGTTCCCGTCTCTTGTACACGTCAGAAATAGTTTGAAGCAGATCAGGTGTCTGCAAGCGGTACACCTCCTGACTTTGCAAAAAGTGAATTTTAGATGTATCATCCTGATCCGTCTTGTCACTGGAGAAATGATTAGAGTGATCTACATCCCTTAGTAAGGCACTAATATCACCAAATTGTTCAAACCGCTCATTTGTTAAACCTCTCGTCACCATATCTTTCTTCAAAGAGACCTTGGCATAGTTGTGCACTTGTTTCGAGACTTTTTTTTGGGATGTCCTACCAGCAGAATTATTGAGTCCTTCCGTCGTTTCGATACTAGATTTACCATCTGTCATTTGCTTAACTATTTCATGGAAAGCACTCTGACACATTACGACCTACAATAGCAAAAATCAACAAAGCATTAGCGACCAATGGCAGAAGAAGAAAAAAAATACGGAGTATACAGGAAAGACACGAGTCTTTATTACCCTTGCATCAGAGTCAAGAGAGCCCAAACATGAATAAAAGTTGTGAAGAAACGGTGAAAAATAATTGGGAAACACAGTGCCAGCATAGTTCTTCAGATAGCCTCCAGCCGATAGTCGTTCATCTGGATTCAACTGTATCATGTGAAGAATCATCTTCTGTACTCCTGCGTCAGGGATCTGGAACAACAACAAACATCGATAAATAATTCCAAGCCAATAGAAGTGTTAAAATAAATTTAACAAACTGCATTACCCAAAAATTAAAAAAAAAAACACAGAAAAGAGAGAACGAGAGAGAAATGGAAGATATAATGCGTCAAAATTTAAAGCAGGAAGAAAACTCACGGATACTGATTTAAAAAAAAAAGGCATGAGATTAAAAAAATAAAAAATAAAAATCCATCTAATATACACATCAAAACTTAGAAATTATGTTAAAACATAAATTAATTGAACTTTCCTGCATGTAATTTGAACTTAATTTATCAGAACATACCTAAAGATTATATGGCCAAGAATGCAATTAAAAAGTTCAAACATCAAATTGAGGAGAAGAAGACCTAAGAACAAATATAGAATAACACACATGGTATACCATTCACGTCTCCTATGGTAACAAGTTCACCAAATAAGCAACAGTAATTGTCTAATTGGCCATGGATGGATGAAATCATAAAAATAAACAGTAATTGTATCATTGTATGAACCCAATGAGAGATGAGACAAAGCAGTAGAAAATCGCCGTGGAAGGAAACTTGAAGAAACAGAGAACTCATCAATATTGTGTTGTAGTAGATCCAGCAAGTTCCCAGATTCATGTTTAAAAATTAAAATTCAATACAAGGACTGATACAAAAGGGAGTGAAAGCAACGTCATAATAAGGAATTTGACTGTTACTTAATGTCCTGAAATGGCTGAAATGGCATCAAAGGATAAACTAAAAAACAAAAAATCTATTTGCTTATTGACAATATACCTTCTCAATATGCGGGCTAGGATCATATTGACCTCTTCGATATGCAAGTAGCTGAGAGAGTTCGAAAAGTGGATGACCCTCTAGAAATAGCTCTGCTATTACACACCTAAACAGAAAATAAAAAAGGAAAACAGATGCCATCAATGAATTCAATTGGATAAATAAGATGAATAAAAAGTTGGAACAAATGATCAACTGTTTTTCCATTGAGTGCAACAGGTTCAGTGTACCATCGTCATCATTTCACTCTCATAGATTAAGGCTTAAATTTTAGTCCAAGACTATACAAAGGCTAGCATTTGAAACAACAACCAATTAACAAAGACCAACACAATGAGGCAAAACGAATTTCATATCAAAGAAGATWAATTTGAACATGCTAAACTCAGTTTTTTTTTTCCCGAAAACAAAAGGATTACCCTCTCTTTGCTAAACAAATTTCAATCCTAYTTTCAAAAACATCTCCAAGAATCAAGTAGCTTTAACACTATCCACACCACTAAACACTGAATTCTTTACTTCGCAATGAGAAGACACCTTTTTTATAAGCATTATCTTCCATTGTTAGTAGTTTTTTTAAAAAWTTTCTGCTTCAAACACTAACACATAGGGAATTCATGACTATAATTCAGCAAGTAAGAGATAATAAGTACTCACCCCACTGCAAAGATATCCATTGATGGCTTAAGCGGTGCATCAGGTGCAACTGGCACYTCGTCTCCATGCTCATAGAATCTCTGTAACACAATATTTTATTAAACCATTTTTTTTCCCTTGAGTAGCCATGAAGCAGCAACAACAATATTGTATGTGCATAAAATGCAATCAAAATGAGGCATGATAACAACTAACAAATATTGAAATCTTCAAAAATAATATCCAATAATAAGCACATAAGCCTATCTTCAACTCCAATTTTTGCACAATTTCACTTCTAGTTGATATWGATTCCTCTTCCAGTAACAATAAGAAACAACTAGTTCCTATATGCKGCTTGTCCATTTTCATTAATCTRGTTATCTTGATCTCCTATGACTAAGATAAAAGGCATCCCTAAGAAGTCAATCCAACATTATATCCAAAAGCTTCTTTCACAAACAAGAAAAKGAGAATCCAATGTTCCTCCACTATCAAAATCGATGGTTATAACATATATACTTAAGAAGCTTAAGAATTCAGAGTTTGCCAATACAGGAAAAATTAAAGTAATGGAAACCTACCTCAGGTGCAAGATAACATAGCCTTCTTCCCCCAGTATCAAAGAAAAAAGAGAAATCAGATGGATCATCATCAGGAATGTAGGTGGGTTTAAATGATGCGAAGTCGGCCAGGTAAACCCAATTCCAAGAAGTAACCAGCACATTTTCACACTTTATATCACCTTCAAAATGAGAAATCAAACATCCAGATTATACACAATGCACTTCAATAAAAACAAAAAACTTTATGAGGTATGGCATAAGTGAGTTACTTACCATGACAAATCCCGTGCTCATGGCTTTGCTTCAATGCACATACAAGCTGAAACCAAGAAATTGAGATTCCTAAATGATCGATCCACCCCATTATGAATGGACTAAAAATAGAAAAATGATTGAAGGGAAACCTGAAAAGCCAGCCATTTCTTCTCAATAAGGCTAAGAAACGGCCTCGTACTAAGCCGGTCATGGAGATTATTGAAGAAAAACTGCCGGAGCAGATAAGCTGCTTTGTCAGTCTCCAGCCAAAACTGCCCACCACCCAGTTCAATACATCAAAATCAGAGCTGCCCACATAATCYGAATGTAGAGGAAAACTCAAACAATACGTATAAAACCAACAAGCAAGTGCAATTCCAACAATTAACAGCACCCAAATGATCAACCAAGTGATTAAGGTGGGGTATCCAAATCTATTTCATCAATACAACTAAGTTCAACAAAAGTGACAACATCATTGCTAGTATTGAAAACTCAATTCATCCAAACAATGCCAACATTTCGAACACAGTCAATCATTAACAAGCACAATTACATCAATTACACAACTTCCAGAAAATCAATAAACTTCGATTGAAAATTTTGCAAAGTATGATAACCCAGTTTCATTCCTCAAAAATAAAAATACAAAGTAAAACAACCTAGTTCAATTCCAGAAAAACAATACTACCAACACAACAATTGGCCAAAACAAACAACCCCCAGTTCGATTGCATCTAAATAATCACTGCCCACAATTTCAAACACCAAAAAATCAAAACTTTGAGAGAATTTCGTCATGTCACCTGAAAAGCGCAAACATGGGGATGCTCAATTGCGCGAAAAATCTGTCGAATTTGAAAGAGACGCTTCTCTAGTCCTTAAATCGATCTGATCACCTCGTTTGAAGTAAACTTAACAAGAACAAGACCTTCATCATGTTTACATTGAATTGATTTGAAGAAACGACCACGACCTAGTACTTCTTTGAGCACCAAATTGTAGGACGAAGGAAGGTCATGAAGGTAGTATTCTGTTGCTGATGCTTGCGTTGTTCTTGCGAGTTTGTTGCCCATTTTTTCAGATTCTGTTATCGTTCTTCTTCATATAATGATTTGATCAATAAATTTGGGAAAAAGTTTGTTTCTTTTTTTGTACTATTTGCAATTCGTAATTTTGAATTTGATGGTTCAATCGTGATACTTCATTGCTGTCTCTACTCTTGTGATTGCCAATTTTTTGAAAGGGTATGTTTCGATTAGCATACGCTTCCTCGAATTAATTTAACCAGTAAAAGACATAATTTCAGTTCACTGGGTCGTCTGTAATTTGGTTTTGGTATTAGCTAATGTGAAAGGTTGGCCTGAAATTCTCCCAAACTCGAGATATTCCTCATTCACAATTTATCGAGTCACGATAATTTAGGACTCGTTTGTTGAGCATACGCAATGAAAATTCTTTAAAATATTTATTTTTTTTTATGAAATTATATTAGGACTCTTAGAAATTATTATATTTTGTTTGGCGTAATCATAGGAAGGAAATTCTTACGAAAATTTCTACATTACTTAGGTTTCTTAGGTAAATAGATTCCTCCATTTTGTATAAATTAGAAATTTCTAAGAAGTTCTAATTCTCAAAAAATTATCAACCAAACAATAACAAAAAAAATCAAATCCTAGGAATTTTACTTCCCATGTTAAATGTATGTAAACCAAATAACGCCTTAATCTGTTAAATGTTATATTTTTTCCCTCTATTCTAAATTGTGATTTACCATGATCAATGTCGCTCTCTAAACACACACACACAAAAAAAAAAACCACCCATAATGTCATAGGATACAGGATGCAATTTCTCATAGTCACCTATTCCTTCCAAACATACACAACTTCATATTAGCATTTCTTGAGAAAATTATTTCCACAAGAGTAGTGTCAACCAAACATACTTAAAAGAAAAAAAAAAAAAAAAACTTAAATGAACCAGGTTCACAATAAACTTATTGTGAATCAAAAAAATCACATGAATTGTAAAATACAAAACACTACTGTTTTTCCAATTTAGCCACTTCCAATGACAAATCTTTTTTAATTGTTGCCAAAGAATTCCCCTTCATCTTTATCTTCTACAAAGTTCTGAGACTGTTTCGACGCTTGCGAGTTGCAGGGCTTCGAGTGTGTGATACTACGGCGAGATCGATCTTACCTGAAATGGTTGCAATCAACAGTAGTATTAAGAGCAACCACAACGCAATACATCATATACTGGCAACCTTCGAAGAACCTTAGTTGAATATATCGGACGAAATTTTTATTGCTTATTTATTTTTTGTTTTAAAGATTTAAATTAACATAAATGGGTAAAATGAATACTTCGTATTTGTTGTTTGTGTTTACTGAATTCACGCAGAACAACAACAACAGCTAAATATAGCAACTAGCGTTGAGCAAGTAAATTGATTGTTTTAAAAGAAAAATAAGTTGGATTTTGTTGTTTTTTTTATTTTAAGTACTCCGTAACTAAAATGTAACACTTCTATGATTTAAAAAAATACATTATATCATACTAAAATACATTATTCACACAGGTATAAGGTATAACGTAAAGTATATGTTATGGTTCCAGCCCATTTGTGCAATTTTATTATTTTGGTCATATTCTATGTGGCTTTACTTGGGATTTTATTTCCTTTATTTGGTCCAATTTTAGCAAGACCTATATTATACAACCATCCCCTATATTGCAACATTACAACCCCCTCCCTGGTCTACACGTGTCTTAGTTTTTGTTTTTGTTTTTATTTCCATTCCTTTATTAGTGACATATATTTATATCTATCTATTTTAATTAGTTAATGTAAATCTAAAAAATACATCCAATATTATATTAACTTAGTATTCATAACTAACTGGTCTTATTATCTATCTATTTTTATATACTTCTAATATGTTTTAAATAAAAATAAAAATATTCATTATTGAATATAAAGTAAATACTTCGTATATAATACTCCGTATATTATATAGTACGAGCAAATAATCACCAATTTAGACCATATGTTAATATAGTACAAAATAAAATTCACTTATATATCCTCAAAGTACACTTATACAAATCATTGTCACTTATATATCCTAAAAGTTCACTGCACGAATTCATTGTTATTTTAAATATTCTCAAGGTCACTTATATAAAATCATTGTTGACATTATATACTCACAAAGTAGACTTTATACTAATAAGTCGTTGTTCACTTTATATATCCTAAAAAGTTCACTTAAATATTCTCAAAGTTCACTCATATAAAGTGTTTACTTATTACATTCTCAAAGTTCACTTATACATAGACATTGTTCACTTATATATCCTAATTTAGATAATACATGTCTATAATATTTTCATCTAGAATTGTGTATGTGTATTTCTAATATTCAACTTCTATACCCAAAAATGAACATTATAAGATATGATCATGCATTAATAGAATAATTTTCATCATAGATATATCAAAAGGAACATACAAAAATCTATAATAATACAATTTAAATTGAACATCATACCTTTGGTTCGAATAATTTCCCACAAGATCATTTACTGTCCTTAATTCTTGATCGTAGTTCAAACTCATCTAGATTATAAAGAAGATTGGAATATTTTTTTTATGAAAGCAAGATTGCAATTAAGTGTTAAGAAAATAAAGAATTTATGCTCTATAATTAGCTTAGTCATGTATAGTTGTATATATAGTTTGTTACCTTATTTGTAGGATAAGTTTAATTGTTTATAGCTTAAGATTATGGCTGGTCGGTGATACTGTAAAAATATGAATGATGAAGGAGTAAATATTCACGGAAAAAAAAAAGAAAAAAAAATTAAGAGGGGGTATTAATTGCTAGGTGGAGGGGATTGCACCTAATAATTATATCACACCGTATAAGGTATAACGTAAAGTATATGTTATGGTCCAGCCCATTTGTGCAATTTTATTATTGCTTTTGGTCATTGTCTATGGCTTTTACTTGGATTTATTTCCTTTATTTGGTCCAATTTTAGTATGACCTTTTTTTTTTTTTTTGCTTCCTTGAGAAGCTTATTGGGGCTGTATTTTGTCAAGAGAAGGCAATAAGACAGCAGAACCAGAACATACATCAGAACACGAAATAGGAGAAAAAACTAGGTTTTGCAATTCTCAAATTTTTGATGGTTAATCTCCCCAAATCACATAATTATATTGTTTTATGGTTAAAAGAAAAAATAAAAGAAAGAAAAAGAAAAAGTAAAAAAGTGGCGTGAAGAGGAGTTTTGCAAGAAGCTTTCCAAGTTTCAATACATGTAGGTGCATGCATGCATGCATGCATCAGTAGTAGGCAAGCTAGGTGTAGGCATGACTTTGAACTATGTTTGTTATTGCATGTTGGTGAAGCCTTGGGGAGCAAAGCACATTTTGGTCTATTTATTTGATGCTTGCGTGAAGAAGAGGGGTGCACAAAAAAAATAAGTAGTAGTGTGAAGAATACACAAACACAAGTGAAAGGGAGTAATTGGTGTGAGAAAACACAATATTAGTGGGAGGTGTTTAAGATTGTTTAGTGGAGTACATTGTTCAAGGGTACTAAGTAGCACTTTGTCTTAAACACATATTGTCTAATATTGTAGTTAGTGGTATCCTTTGTACTCCCGAAATATTATAGTGAAGTTTTTCGTCCTTGGAGATCGGGACCGTGGTTTTTTCCCTAGTTAAGAGGGTTTTCCACGTCAAAAATATTGTGTCTTATTTTTTATTATTTGGTACTTAATTTTTCTTCTCGTCGTATTTATTTTTTATCTGTTACTCGATCCCCAACATCTGGTATCAGAGCTGACGGTTAGAAGATCTGTTTGAAGGGAAGAGTAACTTGTCGGGGAAGATTTGGTGAAAGTACGATGGCCAGAAGTACACCAAAATTTGAGATCCCACTRTTTGATGGGAAAATGAATTTTATGGTGTGGAAGAGTACAATAGAAGATATGTTGGTACAACAAAATTTGGATGTGGCATTGGAAGATGAAAAGCCATCAAACTTGGATGAGGCCGCATGGGCAACCAAGAGAAAGAAAGCAGTTAGTGCAATTCGGTTGGCTATAGCTACAGAGATCAAGTATAATTTCTTGACGGAGACGGATCCAAAGATGTTGTTGGAGAAGCTACAAAGTATATATGCTTCAAAGTCGTTAACCAATCGATTGTGCTTACGGTGGGAGTTGTATCAATTGAAGATGGAGAGTGGTACAAATTTGCAAGACCACATTAATAGCTTTAATCAGCTTGTGTGTCAGTTGCAAAATGCTGATGAGAAAATTCCAGATCAAGAGCAAGCTCTTCTGTTATTGGCTTCACTACCGAAGTCCTACCGGCCCATTGTGCAGACTTTGTTGGTAGGGAGAGAGAAAATTACACTAGATGAGGAAATAACAGTGGTGAGGGAAAATGAGAGGATGATGTCACAGATAGATGGAACTTCCTATCGTGATGGTCAAGCATTGGCGGTAGAGGGTTCCGAAAGAGGGAGGAACAAGTCAAAAGGCAATGATCCAAGAAGTAGATCAAAGTCTCGGCCGAGAGATTATAGTGATGTGGAGTGCTATTATTGTCATGAGAAGGGTCATTTGAAGTATAATTGTCCAAAGTTGAAAGAAGATTTGAAGAACTTAAAGCAGCTACAAGGAAAGATGGGCAAGATGAAGATGGGTGAAGGAAGTGATTCCGCCAATGTAGTATCCGATGAGTATGAAGTTGAGATGTTGCTAACACACGATGTCAAGGAGGATGTGAGTCACGACAAGTGGGTGTTAGATTCGGCCGCATCAATTCATGTGTGCCGTGAGAAGGAGATGTTTGATACTTTGCAACAAGGCAGCAATTTCGGGCATATCAACATGGGCAATGACCTCAAGGTTGAAGGCATGGGAAGTGTGCAAATGAGGCTACATGATGGTATGGTCCGAACCTTTCACAATGTGAGGTTTGTACCTAATGCGCGTGCCAACTTGATATCGTTGGGTGAGATGACGAGAAACGGGCATAGGTATGTTGGAAGTGGAAGGTGGTGCAAGGTGTATCTAGGCAATCGCTTGGTGTTGCAAGGGAGGAAGATAGATAACAATATTTGTTATTTAGATGATCAAGCAATTCGAAGTCACAAAACTAAGACCAAGAAAAGTTCCATGAAGAGGGTCCGATTTTGCGATGAGATAAAAGTATTAGGTGATTTGGATCGAGGGAGGAATTTGATGGGTTAATCTCCCCAAATCACATTTAATAGTATTGTTATTATGGTAAAAGGAAAAGGAAAAAAAAAAAAAGAAAAGAAAAAGTAAAAAGTGGCGTGAAGAGGAGTTTTTGTAAGAAGCTTTTCCAAGTTTCAATGCATGTAGGTTGCATGCATGCATGCATAGTAGTAGGCAAGCTAGGTGTAGGCATTGACTTTTGGAGTATGTCTTTATTGCATGTTGGTTGAAGCCTTGGGGAGCAAGCACATTGTTGGTCTATTTATTTGATGCTTGCCGTGAAGAAGAGGGGTGCACAAAAAAAATAAGTAGTAGTGTGAAGAATACACAAACACAAGTGAGAGGGAGTAATTGGTGTGAGATAAACACAATATTAGTGGGAGGGTGTTTAAGATTGTTTAGTGGAAGTACCATTGTTAAGGGTACTAAGTAGCACTTTGTCTTAAACACATATTGTCTAATATTGTAGTTAGTGGTATCCTTTGTACTCCCGAAATATTATAGTGAAGTTTTTCGTCCTTGGAGATCGGGATCGTGGTTTTTCCCTAGTTAAGAGGGTTTTCCACGTCAAAATATTGTGTCTTATTTTTCATTTATTTCGTACTTTGTTTTTTTTTTCGTCGTATTTATTTTTATCTATTACTCGATTCCCAACAATTTTTTGGCGGCTGCTTGTTCAGGGCTTCAATTGAAGGTGCTACCGCAGTCCGATTTGCATGAAATTTTGGGAACTTGTTCCTGACATCAAGAGCTTCGTTTTGACTGCTTTTTATAGCCATTTGGAGCTTTGGTTTGGTCGGAATTGCTACCGGAACAGACCTACAGTTTTTGGTGATTTCTACACCTTTTGTTCTCTAATTTATCTCTTATTGTTCTTGGTTGTTGTTGGTGGGTGTATGAACCTTTGTGTACTACTTTGAGGTTCTTTTTCCTTCAATTTATTAATAAGAGAAGTTAGGGTGGACTGCTCAAGAGGTCCCGTGGTTTTTATCCTTCACATAGAAGGGGTTTTCCACGTATAACTTGCGTGTGTTGTTTGTGATTATTTCCGCTCGTTTGATTGCTCAATTGGTACTGTTTTGTTGTTGTTTTGGTACAGACATACTGCTGATTTTTATTTGGTTATTCGTTGTGAGATAATTTGGGTTGTTTGGTTGAGTAATTGGTTTGTTGTCTTGACTGAATGACATAGTGGGTGTCGTTGTGACCCCTTCCGATCTCTACAGTATATTATATATGATATATAAGTAAATTATATCACACTAAGGTACGAGTACTATTTGATATCATTCACAAATACATTATATTATTAAATTTATTATATGAGACAGAAATACATTATATTATATTAAGGTATACAATATCATTCACAAATATATTATGTCATGCACAAGTATAAGATATAAGTATATGATGAAAAAGTACATTAAATCGTACTACCTCCGTCACGCAATTATAGAAAAAAGTTGACTTTTCACGTACTTTGAGGATGGAATTTAACCTCGTAAACGATCAAATTAATCAAAATAATTCTAACATAATGAAGAATAAGATGATATGTTTATTGTGTTAAAATTATTTTTATTATTTTGATCATTTACTAGGTTAAATCTCTTCCTCAAAATACGTGAAAAGTCAACGATTTCTATAATTGCGTGATGGATGGAGTATTAAAATAAAATATCATTCATAAGTACATAATATCACACAAGTATAAGATATAAATATCTGATACAAAAGTATATTATATTGTACTAAAATTACACAATATCGTTCAGAAGTACATAATATCACACATAAGTATATGATATCAGTACAAGCATATGGTAGACACCAAAGTACATTATATCGTATTGTACACAATATCATTCAAAAGTACATAATATTACACACAAGTATAAGATATAAGTATATGATAGATACAAAAGTACATTATATTTTTTATAAGTAC